>SNQJ01S0042563.1:61606-79188 GCA_010110895.2 Picea sitchensis
CCTTGCCCATTATCCAAAATAACAAATTACACAAGTGTGAGACCCTAGGTCTCCTTTGATTCACTCAACTTTGATGAAGTCATGGGTGACTTCATTTTCATGAGCCTATGCTCCTGCATCACGGAGTCACAAGGGGTTCCACCTACCTAGTTATTATTAACTAAGACCCTTACCTATATTATTATTATTTATTTCTCCTAAACTAATTAGTTAAGTTAAATCAACTTAACTAAAGAAAGTAGTTGAACTACTTCAACTTATTTGGAAAGAATAAAAGTTGAATGAGAAGAGGAGACAAGGGGAGAATAGAAGAAGAAAGTAAGACTAAGGTTTTCTCTTTAGTTACATGAGATATTTTCATTTTTCATTCATTTATGAGTTTATTCAAAGCTTAATTCTCTTTTTGACAACAGGGTCTTATTATAGACAGCAAGGTTCAAGACCGAACCACACTTTTCAAATGCTTGTTTTGGAGGTGTTGATCGATCCTTGATAGTTTGTATATTCTTGTATGTTTGTGAATTAAGTTTCATGGCTAATAAAGGATATCTTGCAGAGTCAAATTGGCAACAGTTTGTGGCAAGTTGATCCACATTATTAATTTCATTTTTACTTTACTGTCAAAGTCTTTTTGTATGGTGTTCATCGAATATCTCTAAATTAGACTATGGTCCATGCCCTTGCAAGGGTTTTGTAAAGAGAAAAACACTTTTGATATCTCAGAATGAAATAAAATCAGATTTCTATTCTGTCTCATATATGTTTATTTGTGACTTTTTGTATTTTGATCTCCATGTTTACTTAATCGCAAATCTGTATACATTCCAGAGTTTTTTTTTGTTTTTTTTTTCAACATATTTAAACTTTAAATCAACCTAATTTCTTGTAATTAATACTTGCATATTGAGAGAATATTTTGAGGCTATAAAACCCTGGGTGACATTCCCAACTAACTTGTCCTAGCCATGAAAGATCTGAAAATGTTTGAGTAAGGTAATTCATACATTTTCCTCAACATGCTCATCTAGCTTCGAAATCACAGATGTCATATGTTTTACAATGTGTAGAGCTCGGGTTGTTTAACTGGAGCATGGGGTTCCTTCAAAATGTTAAGGAACATATATCAAACTGTAGGATAGGTAGACAAAAGCNACAGATGTCATATGTTTTACAATGTGTAGAGCTCGGGTTGTTTAATTGGAGCATGGGGTTCCTTCAAAATGTTAAGGAACATATATCAAACTGTAGGATAGGTAGACAAAAGTAGTTTGGATATGGATCTTTTCTAGTTTCGTTGTTCTTGGAGCGAGTTACCCAGATGCAACAATTGGTTGCGTTGATAGCGCGTCCTGCGACTGAGCCACGGATGGAGATATGGACCAGTCTATCCCCAATATTGGGGAATGATCCCTCAACATTTATATTTACAACCAATTTATTTTTTTGGTGGAGGAGACAACTAGTTGTTATCGAGGATTTTCCTTATGTTGGAGTGGACTTTTGGGGTAGTGCAGACTTGGTGCTCCCCAAAGGTATTCAGTGGGACGCATCAGGTATGAAACTAAACCTTGTCATGTATTTATTTTTTTTATATGTTATATTGTTTTTTATGTGTACAATTAGGGATCTAAAGATGTTTTGTTTCATCATGTAGACAGAGGCGCATCATGTCCGGCGTAGATGACGACATTGGGGCATCGTGGAGACACACATGTAGCAGTAGAGAATGAGGTTGTGGTGGGAGGACTTCGAGAGGTTGAGAGGAACCTCTGAGGTTTGACCATGGGTGTCCCACCTCTCAGGAGGCAAAAAGTGCCTCTCCATTTGTAGAGACACACAGTTGGAGTTCCTGAGAGTCTGAACTATTTACTTAGTCAAGTGGCCCGTGTAGTAGTGTGCTTCACAGAGAACAAAGTGATACAAGAGGATGGTTATAATCCTTAGCAGATTTTGTAGTATTTTTATGATGATGTCATGGGAATGAAGGCCCAAAAATTTTCCCTATCATGTACCTTTTGATGATGTATTTTAAAACAAACTTTTGCTATTACGCATCTATATATATAAATCTGTAATATATATATTGTGGTTCCTATTGATGTTGCAATTTATCTTATGTGATGTTTTTTGTACACATGTGATTCATGTATTTTACAAATTTTTTATCTCTGCGCAAGATACTGATCCAGTATGTAATTAGCTAACGAATCCAACGTTATATTGACTTCTCTTGGTATATGTATGTATTGTATAAATTTAAATGATCTTTTGAGATGACGAACTCTTAGGTGGAGACGTAGTAAGACAGGGATGCAAACGATGTATTCACGACTAAGCTGAGAGACCACGAGTTGAGAGTCTAGGTTAATAATCAGATGAGTTATACCTAGAGAGGAAGCTTCAGTTAAAAGTCTGATGACGACATGATATTCTGCCATGCTATTGGTTGTCGATCCTAGGCAAATTCCTCCTGAACTCACCAACTCACCAGAGTGGTAAATGACCCAAGCTGCAGAAGCAATGTTCTAGGTATGTCGACTAATGCCATCCGCAAACCCGACAAAGATGGGAAAGGGAGATGTCATCTGTGCATGCAATCACAAGACAAAGTATAAGCAGCTAAGACAAAACTTGTACATGCAAGAGAAAAGAAACACCAAATCAAAAGTATATAGTACAATAGTGTACAAAGCACACATGCCAAATGTTCTATGCATAGTACTTATTGACGTAAATCCAATTTCGGGGCTCACCGAGAGATATTCCATTGTAGTCAACTAACTCGTAGGCGCCTTTATGTAATACATGTTTTATGATACAAGGTCCATGCTACAGAGGTTCTAACTTTCTTATCCCCAACTTATTGTGAGCTTGGTCATAAACTAAGACTAAGTCTCCTTCTGCGAAAGAACGAGGTTGAATGGATTTGTCATATTGACTTTTCATTCATTTTTGATATGTCTCGTTGATGAGAGTAGCATCACAACGTGTTTCATACAACTTGGTTAAATACAGGAATCATTCGTCTTCAGCAGAGGTATGAGGCAGGAGTTCCACAGTGAGTTTCAATGAAGGGATCTCACACTTGATTGGTATCACTACTTCTACGTCATATACCAACTAGAATGGAGTGAATCCAGTTGTAGTTTTCACTGAAGTGCGGTAGGCCCAAAGTGCAGAGAAACGTTGCAAGTGCCAAGATGTTTTGTTTTTCCCCACCATGCGTTGGAGCATGGTATTTACGACTTTTTTGATAGCTTCAACTTGTTTGTTTTCTTGAGCATAGTAGGGGGATGAGTTTTCATGGATAAACCCCAACTTGACGTGCAACTCACTCATCATTTGGTTCTATAAATGTGATCCATGATCAATGACAATGGCTTGTGGGACATCAAAGCGAGTGATGATGTGGTTAAAAACAAAGAGTGTTGCAATACGACCATCGTTAAGAAATGTAGGCATAGCCTCAACCCATTTAGTGAAATAATCAACAACAATGATGATATAATCATGTCCCCCAGCTAAGGTAGGCTTACATTGCATAAAATCAATGCCCTATTTTGCAAAGGGGTCGATGACGATAATGGGATGTAGGGGAGTAGGGTGGGTATGTAGCTTTTTCTGAAAAACTTGACAGGGTGGGCATCGTTTGACGGCCTTGATACAATCTTTGAAGATGGAGGGCCAAAAATAACCAACACGTAAGATTTTATGGGTTGTAGCCATCCCAGAAAGATGACCGCCACAAGCTCTAAGGTGACAGACATTCAAAACTCATTCAGCCTCATTGTGGGTTAAACAACGTCATAAGATAGTATCAATACCATGGCAGTACAAAGTGTCACCCATGATAAGGTAGCATTTAGAATGGTGGCATATACGATGATGTTTGTCACGTGAAATATCAGGCTGGAAACATTGGGTTTAGAGATAGAGAAGAATATATCCATGCCAAGGGTCTGACGTGCTAATGAGGAACAAAGATTTGTCAGGAAGAGAATCATTGGGCTCAGTATCCTCATTAGTATAGGGAAGATCGCAGATTAGTTCTGCAAAAACCAATGATTTTTTAGCTTTTGATTTAGAAAACTCGAGATCGAATTCTTGAAGAATAATGATCCATTTATAATATTTTCCCCCAAGGACTTGATGTGTTAAGATATGGTACATGGGTTTCAAGTCCGCAATGACCGTGGTAGTGCGTAACAGGATGTAGTGGCCAAACCTATGGATGAAAATGACTGGAGCCAGAGCCAACTTTTTAACATGCGAATATCGGAGCTCGGGACCATATAGACTCTTACTCGAAAAGTAGATCACATGTTCGTCATCGTTAGGATCCTCTTGAACTAAAACCATGGCAATAATGGAAGTAGAGGCAGCCAAATAAAGGATATAGCCTCATGCATAATATGGGGGGTGCAAGAGAGGTGTGTGCGTTAAGGCATGCTTAAGAGCACTGAAAGAGCGTTGAGCAATGTCATCCCAAATGAAAGGAGTGTCTTTCTGCAAAAATATCTTAAATCCTTTAGTGAGTTCGGCATAATTACAGATGAAACGATGAAGAAAGTGCTTTCCCTTGCAAAATTTTTAGTTGGGTTAGATTGTTGGGAGGAGGTAAAGCGAGAATAACTTTTACTTTTAAGGGATCCACCTTAATCCCATATTTGGAGACGATGAATCCGAGGAGTCGACCTAATTCGACAATGAAGATGAATTTGTGAGGGTTCAAACGGATATGGTAAAACCGACATCGAAGAAAAATGGCCCATAAATGACCAATATGGTCTCGTCGATTAGATGAATGAGTGGATAAATCAGCAAGGTAAGGTTCCACAATATGTTTCATATCGTGGAAAGCATATGACATGGCCCATTGGAAAGTAGCTCCAGCATTTTTAAGACCAAAAGGTAGCTTTCGATAAGCGAATGTCCCCCAAGGGAAGATGAATTTTGTCTTATGTTGATCAACTGGTAGAATATTGATCTGTTTATACCCTTAGAAACCATCCATCAAGAAAAATATAATGTTGCCAACGCAATTATCGATGATTTGGTCGATAAAGGGTGTAGGGTAATTGTCTTTGGGAAAAGCCTTATTGAGATCCCTATAATTGACGCAGACACAAATGGTTTCTTGTTTCTTAGCGACCAGAATGATGTTAGAAACCCATTACCTCAAGGGGACAATATAAATAAAACCAGACATCAATAGTTTTTCAACTTCTGCCTTTATGGCCACAATTTTCTTAGGATGAACCGGGCGAAGTTTTTGTCATACAGGTTTAACACCTGAGTAAGTTTTTATCTCATGCACAATGATCGACGAATCAATCCCTGACATTTCTTTGTAACTACTAGCGAAGACTTCGCATAATTCTTTCAATAAAGCGGTATAATCTTCCACTTCCTCGAGCGAACAATTGGCACTGAGATGAACATTTTCCACGATACCTTCTTTGATCAAGATGTCTATAGTGATCGTAGAAGAGATGTTTCCCAAATTCCCTTCAAAAGTAGTGTCTTGGGTAAGTATGGGAGATTGGGGAGAATCAACAACACCGTCAGGAAAGATAGAGTGTATATATTTCTCAATTTCATCTAGACTAGGAAGAAAAAATGACCGATGATGGTTATCATCCCAAGGTATCTCTTTGATACTAGGCATTTACATAATGGATTCGTCTGATGGAAAAATCCATAGGATGTAATCGAAAGTAGAGGATAGGGAATCCAACCAAGATGGAAAGGAGTAAGTGTTGGATGCCAACAAATGTTGGTCATCTAGTGAGGGAGAGGCGAATTGGATGGCATTGTATGAAGCCTCAGCAGGACTAAGTGGCATAGTGTCACCTAGTGTATCAAACTCCAAAGGACTAGGCACAACCCAAGGATAAGATGATTTGTAAGATTGATATGCCATAGTCGATATCATATTGATCATGGAAATATGTTGCGAGGTGGGAGGAAGTGGTGTAGGGAAGGTACCCATAAGGGAAGAATCTTTTAAAATACCAACACCTACACTTTCGTAAGTGATATTAGTATCTCCCAAGAAAGAAATATTGTTGGTTGTGGGAGTGTGAGTGTCGGGGGTACAGTAATCTAACTGATCGATAGTGACAATTTTACCTTGGTAGGGGAATTGTACACATCGAAACACCGATGAAGCGACGACAGTCATGGCATAAAACCAACTCCTTCCTAAAAACAAGTTGTAATCAAGGGGATCATCAACTACCTCTACATCGACAAAGACAATATTGCCTCCCAATTGAAAAACTAAGGATTGCAAGAGTTCATGAGGACAAAAACCTCACCTATCGAAAGCTCGTAACATGGTAACAATATGACACAGCTAACAACATGATTAAGTGCAGGTGATTTCAACCCTTTCCAACAAGCTAACAACATGACACAAGTGGAAGCTCCCTCATCCAATATGGTACAATGAATGTGTTGGTTATGAACAACAACATTGATCTGAAAAGCAAGCTGGTGAGAAAGGCATGACTTGAAATGGCCAAGGTTAAACATGGTATTATTAGAAGACTCAGGACCGATCGCTCCGATGGAGGCTAAGAGTGTTCTATGTTGACTTGGACAATATTGTAGAACTTTGAGGGTAGACATAGCACATGGTGTTTGAGCCAAATCTTCAACTATGTTGTAGTTTTGGGCGGCATGTGAACTAGGATTAAAAGTTGATTTTTGAATAATGCTCTTGGGATGGCTTAAAATAGAGTCAAAAGTGGGTTTCTCAATCTGAAATGGTCTAGATTGAGGTGTAACGGTGGAAGGAGGTGGATTCGATGTAGTACCATTAGTGACATTTTCTTTATCAGGTTTAGCCGGTGTGTCATACGTTGTAGTGCGAGTGGTTAAATAAATCCCATTAAACATATAAATATGGGCACTAGATGAGGCTTCCTCACTGGGAGGATGACTGGGATTGCCCCTTGTCAGAGGACCAGGGGCTTGCACAACCATGGACTGTTGCTGAGGAAAAGGTTGTGTCAACACAGTAGGTTGGGAATTCCCTTTGAAAATTTTTGCAACTTTGTCGCGATGAGGGCAGTCTCAGGTGTAATGATCATCACCATAAATGAGACAAAAAAAAAATTGGTTTTTGTTGTGGTTGTTTCTCAGGAGTAGGTGGTTGAGTTGGTGTTTATGAATTTTCATTAATATTATTATTATTCTTTTTGGGTTTATTTTTTGTTTTCTTCTTTGCTCATATTGTTGTGAAGAGGAAGATTGAACTGCATTCACCTCATAGATTTGATTTGGGGGGGGAGATGGAGGAGAGTGAATTTGAATCAGTGACGGGCGCATAAACAAAGCGATTAGCTGAGTCGATCGACTTTGATGAATATTGGGTTTTGATGACACCGATAATTCCATCTGCATGAGCCGTGGAAGATGGTTTGGATGGATCGATGGACGTGCAAGGAGCATTTGGTATCAACTCATACAATGTACCAGATTGGGAGAAAACCAAATCCAGGTACTAAGCACGAGCAATGGCTTCTTCGTCAGTGATAACATCACCCATGGCGACATCACGAGAAATTGGGGGTAAAAGAGATTTAGCAAACCATTTTGCCAATAATTGGTCAGGAATGATCACTTTGATCAACCTTCGTCGCCGTCTCCACTCATGAATGTGATCAGAGATATGTATGAAGTTTGTTTGACGAAGTGAAGTCAACAGTTATGTACTAGTCTCGTAACGGATGGGTAATTGAAAATGTATGAGAAAAGCCATGGCCAGTGAGTTGAAATCTTGAAAAGTACCACGTTGGAGTTCAATGTACCATCTGGCTACTGAGTCTGTGAGTGTGTGTTGGAAAAGACGCAAGCGGATAAAATCATCCATCAATGATTTTGATGAACACCATATATGAAACGTCATAACATGGTTGTGTGGTTCTTCGCTAGGTTTACCGTCAAATTTGGGGATGTCAGAAGGTAATGTGGTAGGAATCACCGGCCATAAAGGAAAATGTAGTATGGGATCATTTCCCAACCAAGATAAATCTGGTAGATCCAGCGTGGATAGGAATGGTAGTTGTCGGTTAACATGAGGATGATACTAGTGCGGCATAGGGACACTAGTAGGGCCATAAACTGGTTGAGGTGGATAATTGTATCCAGTAGGCCCTCCCGTATACAGTTTTTGTTGGCCAGTGTAGGCAGGATTTAGTTGTTGTTGAGGAAAGTTCATGAAAGGAGTGAAACCCAGTTGGTTCTAGGGAGGATAAACATTGTAGCCCATGGGAGGATAGGTACTTTTATTAGGTTGTGGTGGATGAACAATTTTCCCTTGAGGGGGTTGTTGAGGAAAATATATGAAATGATCTTACTCAAGCATTTTCAGATTATGCTTGGCTAGAGAACAATAGACAGGAATGTCACCCTAGGTTTATAGCCATCAAAAATAAAATCCTAACTCACAAATATCAATTACAAGTGCTTAGGCTGGTCTTTTTCACAAATAAAAGCTTGTTGGAAGATTCATTTTAATATGATTTTCTGAATATAATAATTGTTGAAAACAAATGTAAAGACAAAAGTAAAGACACTGTTAGTGCTAGAAGTTTCCCCTAGACTGCTATAGGGTCAAGCCTAGCACATCTTCAGTTATTGCAATGATTTTACAAATAAGGATGTGTTTAGGGTTTTGAAAGAAGGTGGATTACGTAGATGGAAAGAGAAAGAAGAAGAGAAATAGGCTAAATGCATATCAGTAAAAACACCATTGGGCATGGAGTCAAGTTAACACCTTGTTGATCGAAGCCAATCAAATTGTATATCAGATAAGACGTTTATATGAAAATGGGTAGAATAATAGGGAATAAACAAAAAGTAGAACACCCATCAAACCAAGATTCTCTTTGTCAAATGGATGAAACGGTGCTTGAAACAAAACACACAAATAATAGGCAGTCGCGACAAAATATTTACCGCTCAGAAATCTCTCATCCATGAGCAACCATTGATTCTCAATGCCTGCAATTCATTCAAGTAAGATTAAAAATTGAATGTAAAACAAGGAATATGGAAAAATAGTGTTTAGACAAGAGAAGTCACAATCTGATAAAACAAATTTCATAGATCCCCAATGTCAGAAGTGAACACAGAAATTGATGCCCTCGGGCTTACAATAACACCTATTGGTTGGCTAATTCACTAAATTCTTCTCAGGACTTACCCTCTCGGGCCTCCCCCCTTGATTCTCAAAAAGCCTTTGCTTAAATAATAAAAATAATAATAAATTGTTTTCTAACTTTATAGAAAACAAAATCACAATAAAACCTAAAACAAACTAAATTGTTTCCAAGATGTCTCAAATTGTTGGCAAATATGTGATCCTCTGCCATCTTGTCATGAATGAATTTAGGTTTCCACCTGTTTATGAATCACTTTGAATTGTTGCCAATGAAGAATCTGACTGTGTTGGAATTACAAGTTTTGTGGCCCAAAAAACTCACAATCTAAAATATCTTTGACCAATTTGAGGAAGATTCGAGATTATAAGATGATATTCTTGGATTGGAAATCACCTTTTTACTATTTCCAAGTATCATCTGTCGATTTCCACTGGCTTAGAACCTGGGAATCTGGAAGTTGTTTTAACCAAATGATAAAAATATGGAAATGATTGAAAACGTTGCTTGGAAATCCCGAATATATTTGATTTCCTTCCTTCAAATTTGGAACTAATGCCTTCAAATTAGAAACCTACTGAGATTGATAAACAAATTCCTTGAAAGATGCCTTCAATCTCGAATCATTAAATTGTTAGAAGATTTGATGGAAGAAAAAATCTGAAACTGATTAGATTGATCCTCTACCTGGATTAGAAGCTTTACCGAAGATCTGTGCTATTTCAAAGTGCCCAGGATGGGTCGATGTTCATTGATGCCAAAATGTTACTGGCAATTTCAACCTGTAGACCTGTATTTTTCCATAACTGGCGATGATGGAATTTTGTGGCTCACTTTGACAACTGATCAGGCACTTGGCAGATCTCTGACTATTTCCTTGAGTTATAAAAATTTGATCTCAACATCTGGCAACTAAAATGCAGAACAAACTTGATTTTTGTGCATCCGAGAACATGGAGAAAACGCCCTCCTTCTATCTGGTGTCCCTTGAACGCGCAACCTTTATATTTTTCATCACATTTGAAACTGATGATTCGCACTGGCCACTCAAGTTTGATAAAGGTTTGAACACTAATTTCATGAATCACAAGATCTTTTACCAAAATTTATGAGCATCAGTAATCCTTCAAACGATCCATAGCACTTGGAATTCGAACACTTGGGTGATCTCATTAATATATGAAATCAAGGTTAATACTTGGCATTTGGGCACTTTCCTTTAAAGTTTGCTTTCTCAATACTTAACAACTGGACTTGGGCTTGAGCATTCTGTAATAGGTGGCGATTTCACAAACACATAAACATCTGAGTTGTCTGTCTTGGTAGAAATAACAAATGAATTATGTGTGCCTTATTAACTTCTTCTTCATGATTAATCCGCTGACTATTTGAACCTTGACCTCGGTGGATTCGAAACCTCCAATGGTATTGTTTTCAGACTGTTCATAGGGGAATCTAGACCTCTGCCATCATCAAATAATTGGGGTTGTCCTCTTACTGTAATGATGTGGCATCCGAGACGCTCTGGATTTTTTATATCCTCATCATGTATGTGCAATCGGAACAAGATACAAGCTCTTCCAACAAAACCCTGTGACTTAGAGGCTTGTTATAGGCAGGAGGTAAAGATGGGCATCACTCATTCATAAAGGCATATGGATCAATGGTATTATCCTGGTAATTCTATGCAATACTCCTCTTTACGCCTAATAACTTTATAGCATGCCAGGAATTTGTACCCAAAAAACTGAATAATATATTTCATCCAACTCATATACTAAGAGAACGCAACACATATTTATATGTTGTTTGCTAGTAATCTTGACATGTAGAGCATAAGGGTGCCTTCTCCTCCTTGTGGCTTGGTCTGATGCTTCTACGCTATGTGTTGTCATGTTGACCCGTGTGTGTTTGATCTCCCATGATGACTGGTGTTGGGTAATGTTGTGGCTAACCTGTGTTGTGTTTGATGACAGGTGCTGGAGATTTGCTTCCGGTCAACAACTTGGTTTTTGATGCCTGATGGGCTTAATTGGAGATTGGGCACTTTTCTGTGCTACAGGAATAACCCCATTCTTGCAACAAGGAGAAAATTGAATATTTAGTATCTGGATACTAATAGACACCAAGATGATAATCAAGACATATCAGACATAAAGCAATCCTTTATTTCATTCCAATTCACCAAAGAGTCATTCTCTTTACAAAATCTCATGCAGAAATTTTGGACCAAAGTCAAACTTAGACATCCCCGATGGAACATACAAAAGGACCTATGACAGAAAATAAAAAACTGAACTCTAAAAGTTGGATCAACTTGCCACAGATTGTTTCCCACTCGACTCTGCACAATAGCCTTTTTCAGTCATGAAAACTAATTCACAAACAGACAAGTCTACACAGACTATCAAAGATAGATCAACACCTCTGAAAAACAAGTGTATGAATGATGTAATTTAGCCTTAATCTTGTTGTCTATAATAAGACCTTGCTATCATAAAAAAGAATTAGGCTTGTGATAAATTAAGGAATGAATGAAAACTAAACTATCTCAACATAAACTCAAAGAGCAAACCTTAGTATGCTTCTCCTTCCATCCTTCTCTTGTCCCTCCCTTTCCTTTTGCCTTTAAGCAAATTAGAATTGGTTGAAGTAGTTGAACTACCTTATTAGTTAATTTAACTAAAAACTCAACCAACTTTTTACTTAAGGGGGAAAAGTAATAAATCATAATAAAGGTTTTAAATAAATAATAACTAGTAGGTGGGACCCCTTGTGACTTCCTTTAGCTCTTAACAATCATAACATAACTAGTTAATTAAGAAAAACACCCCTCCTTGTGACTCCCATCATCACATTCACATTTGACAATTATCTCATTGATATTTGAAATTATTTTAAAAAAACTATATTACTCATATATCCAAAGAAAACATGTTGTCCAAGACTTCTTAAGTCAACTGTCATCCATAATAAATAAGATAAAACTCAAAAACCATATTTTCCACTTTGAGATGCAATATTTTCTTGATTGTTGTTGTCACCCTTTGATTTCTCTGAATTTGCCTTTGGTTGTGGTGATCCTTTAGGCCTAATCTCGTTGATTACATGAGAACATTCATCCCTCTAATAAATCCGGGAAGACACAGATTTATCAGAGCCATTGGAGGGTGAGGAAGCGGCAATAGTGGCTTTTACTTTGTCAAGGGCATGGTGGGCCTCAGTTTTCAAACTTTTTCTAGCATGAGAAGACTGAATTGGTGAGTGGATAGGTGCAACTTGGACAATCTGGTTAATAGGCGAGGGAGCAAGTAAGGACAATTTGGGCCATCCACGATATTGGTAGACTACCGGGTGGACAATCTCTTACCATCCATCGTTTTCAAGAAACTCGAGTTGCAATGAGACATGAGGGGGCACGAGAATACCAGGGACTTGTGGAGCTTGGAAGGGAGGCCTTTCAGGCCTAGGTTGGACCACTCCCTACCCAATCCAATTGAAAAATCTGGCCTAAAACAATTGTCCTAAATCTTGTGAGTTAGCATCAAAGTGTATAGAGAATCTTGGCCTTCTTAGGCCTCTGTTCCAATTACCTCTCCCTCGGTTTCCTCTACCATGGCTACCTCGACTGAAAAATCTCATTCCTGCATGCATCATTGATTAGCAAATATTTCCTTTAACAACCATACATGACAACTTCTTAAAAATATGAAATAGATTTTGGCTCAACAACATATCAAACTCATGAATCCAATCCATACAAATTGTTCAACTTTTGTCAATGAGTAGGGGGTGAACAAAAGGTTCTGAGATATGTGAGGGGTTTGTATTGAGCGAAAAGTGATAAAATGATAAGGAAAAGAATCATGGTTACTGCTCAAAGACAACAAACAATCAACTGTAACATATACCAAAGAATATATCATTATGTTCCAACCAAGAAACTGCGATTTCAAACTATTTCAAAATAGAACTCTCTTGACTATAATTAAATTTTAAGAACAGGGAGTGAAAAATGGATGTGGGAAGGCGAGGGAGTTGTAATTAGCGAAAAGCGAAGTAATGGTAGGGAAAGAGAGTGAGTATTGTTCATAAAATTAATTAAGTAATCCATAAAATCATTCCATATCAACTTAAAAGATCCAACACCAACCAAAATGATCATTGTGCCAAAATAACAACTACTGTGTAAAATTCAAACAATTATATGCATTAACTTGCTCATTGTTCACAGTCAATCTGTAACACAGTGTCATCAAAACAAGACAGTATGCATTCCACAACAATCTGTAGAGAAGTTATGTTTCTTCTAATTTATCCATTTAATCTTTTAAAACAATCCCTAAATGAATAATCAATCACTTATTTCTACTCTATCTAGTATTAACTCATCAACCACTGCCACGAATTATTTCAATCATCAAATACAGACTCAAAAGTCGTGCCCAATTCTTTCCTTCAATTCATTTAATAATTAAATTTCAATGGGGTTAAACTGTCACATAACCTGTATCTATCTTTGCTACGATGCATGATATTCATCAACGCATATAACAGACAGTCAAATATAACCATCAATATTTAAATTGCAAAGATCTTGACTTGCCACTTAAACACACAGACATCAATCACTATTTTAATTCATATTATGCTTGGAATACACAGACCATTCGACAAAATGCAGAGTATTTTTGTGACTATAAAGGTCCAACTACTCTGAATCTAAACATCCATAATGTTGGGCCATCAATCAATATAATGAGGTAGAAATAGTAAGCCTGATCTCATATCATAAATTGACCAAATTTGCAACAAAACCATTTTTTTTTAAACCCGTGACCATCTCTAATGGCACAATCAATAATATTCATAGCATATACAGTGGATGGCCATACCATAATCATCACGATTGCAATACTCCCATGGTAATTAAAACACACAGTCACAGTAATCATTAACTCAACCTAACATGTTGTAGGAACGCCACACATATCCATGCATCACGCACGAAGCATTTGTTGTGACTAAATCAATTAAAACTAATGCTTGGTCAACAATTCAATAATCATAATATAAGAGACAACGACTGTGCATTCAATCCAATTTTCTAATCAACCAAATTACCATGTTGAGTTTATCAATTTGATTGTCATAATAACCAGTGCAATGACTAAATACCAAAACCAACACCATTGTCAACATAATCGACAGATACGAGCGAGACATCGAACACTATCAACAATATACCAACAACTCATAACAACCAATAATATACCTGACAGACCATAACGGTTCCCTTAATCAAAACCTGGACTTGAGAAACCAAGGGTTCACTTTGTGGACCAACGGAGGGAGATTGGAGTCGACTCCCATCATTAGGTGAGAACCTCTGAGACAAACGATGCACACATAGGGTATACCACCAACGACTTTGTAGAGCGGGTGATAGTTCACGAGATAGGAGAGTTATGAATAGAGGAGCAAAGCTCCATTTTGGCCTTGTAACACACTTAGAACATGCAGGGTATAACCCTCATGGCTCTCCCAGTCAACCAAATAACAACGCTGAGATAAAATAGAGCTGAGAAGAAGCAATATAACCCACTTTGAAACCATCAGTAACATGAACAACCCATACCCAAGTGAAACAATGCACAGTGACACGAGGCGTTTCAAACCCAATAAACCCCATAATAGCAAAAGACTAGGTATGGTGATACGAATGTGTGGAGGCAGCCAGCCACTCTAGACCAAATGAAACCCTCCAATTAAATCCAGCAAAGATGACAGAGCGCCTTTATGGATGCTAACACTCAGAACGACCAATAACATTGTGACTTCAAACATTATTGCGATGAAAGCCACCAACGATTCATTCCAAAAAAATATCACAAATTTACACAGTTTCCAGACTTAAGGAAAGAACAGACCCATACATTCAGATCCAATATCTATTTCATAACCAGAGCAGATTCATGGATGGAAAAAAGTTGTACCTGTAACCAATAGCACCTTAAAATGCAAGCTTGGCCAAGCGGTTCTTCCTCTGCTTGAAAGTCGGCGCCTAACCACAACAAAACACAGTTGAACAACATCCAACCTAGGGTGGCAGCCAGTGGAAGGAGTAGGAGTGGTGTGCATTAAATGCACGTTGCCTCCAACCTCCAGTCATTCAATTCATTAGTACACGCCAACCCACTAATCCATTAATTCATTCAATGAAACCATGCATCGAAACCAAAATCCATTGTTTGCCAAAAATGCCACCCTATGTCACATTTACCACTGCCAACCATACTATACGACACATCACATGTATTTCCATATAACTCAATAAATCACATAGCTATTAACTTATTACCTAGGATTAACAACGATCATCCTAATTTCAATGCATGTAGTGTAGCATAGTAGCATAGTAGCATAGTTTAAACTTTTCTTTTTTCATTTTGTTTATATTGCTTTTGCCTCTTTTCAAATGCTCTTATGTATTGTTACTAACATGTCTATTGTGCAGGTGTCAAAGTAACGAATCCATGAACAAATAGCAATGGTAGCAATGGATAGCATAGGCCATCGTAACATGAAATTAGAGATTAGAACAAAACATAGCATGCCTTACTCATCATTCACTTGTCACAATTAGAACTATGTAAGCAGTGTCAAACAACAACATAAACATGAAATAAGAACCAGATCTGATCTCCCAATCTACAAGGGGTCCCCACCTACTAGCATTATATATCTCATTAGCTTATAATTATTAGGCTTAAGAAATACTTTGCGGGCGAAATCCTCATTGTGATTTTAATCGTCAACAAACTGGCGACTCCAGAGGAAAATTTGTTTTCAACATATTTAGAACTCAAAACTCATGGTTTCGCAGACCAAGAACAACAAGTCCATAAGATATAACCAGGAAGATTATGAAACAGGGGGAAGTGAGCGGATTTAATGGAAAAATGACCGAGAATTCGGGAATAGCTCATGAAAAGTGTTAAGTATGAGGTTTTTTACCACTGTTTGCATAATCGTTCAACCGGGATCGGTTCTTAACTTCAAGGAAAAAAAATTATGGACTTGCTCTCTTAAACTCTCAAATAGACGAAGAAAAGGAAAGAAGAAGCGAGAGATAACCAATTCTTTATAAGACAACAGTGAAAGAATATAACAAATTCAAGTGTGCTTTAGCTGTGTAAGCTTGATTGTTATTGACCAACAATATCTGGCAGGAGTGACACTGTGGCAGAACTGATCCAACATCTTATTTTGACTGAATTAACTAAAAGATGGTAAGCAACCAAATCATGACAGAAATAAAATTTTGAAAATCAAAACAACAACAAATAAATGCCAAAAAAGTAAAAGCATAAAGAAATGTTTTAAAACAGAAAGCATAAATCAAACTATTGTAAAGCATAAAAGAAAAGCGCAAAATTGAAAGCAGAGCTAGGTTACTAGTATATAGAAAATCCAAACAACATTAGAAATTTCCACGTTGGTCCCTCATAATGTTTCAAGCGAGAACCGTTAGTGCTGTAGGAAAACAATTGCTCCTGTAAATCCCTTAGAATGTAAAAGTTAGTATCTAGGACAAAAGCAATTTTGAAAGGACCCAAAAATAACACTTGGAATTCTGAGGTAATTATCATCCCCTTAACAAATATGATTAGATCATCAAGGTAGGTATTGATATTGATAAATTCATCAAGATTTGTGTGTATAGGTCTTTTAAAGGCGGTACTTGCATTAGGTAAGCTAGAAAACAGGCATTTATAAGTCATGGTACCTCAATTTGTGATAAGCGTGGTTTTGTGAACATCTTCCCTTTTCCCTTGATTTTACTATAACCCAAAAAAAATTCAAGGCCCCCATCTGTGATCCTACAACCTGTTGCAGAATCATTTCCATATTGAGGGGAGGAAAATGATTTCTCATAATAGCCTGACTCAAGTGTGAAAATTAATGTAGGTTCTAATATGGTCAGTGGTCTTCGAAATAGGTAACCAATTGGAAACCCATTCAGGGTAGACTGGAAAAATAATCCCAGCCCTTAAGAAATTTTCCAACTCCCTTTGAAAGGTTGCTTTAAATGCAGAGTTAATAGGTCTTTGTTTTTGCCTAGCTGGTTTCATGCCTTCCTTGATGGGGATAGCATGTTGTATAAGACCGAGATCAAAACCACGAAGATCCTTATAAGACCAAGCAAAAACATCGTGAAATTCACCAAGTAGCTTGGAAAGCCTCATTTCTTCTTTATCAGAACATTGGGCACTTATTTTAACATTCCTTGGAGATTCGAGTGCCCCAATGTTCAAAGAGATGGTTTTACCCACCTTCTTCCTTGACTACTCTTCTCTCTGTTTCTTTTTATTGCCTACATCACTCGATGAAAACGAACTCTCAAGAGGA
>SNQJ01S0042564.1:40298-50834 GCA_010110895.2 Picea sitchensis
AATAAGGTGGATGTAAGAAGACCTAATAGAAGCTTCCGCTTCTAGAAGGATCTTCCTCTAGATGCTTCTCTTGATAGACATATTTAGTATAAATAAGGGTCGAGGGTATGAAAACCATAGCTTGGAGATTATTGTAACAGAGCATTTCTCGACTGGAGGTTTCCACCTCGAAGAGGCCTATGAACATTGCTTTTTGAATCAAAGTGCTATTTATGTTGTTGCTCTTATATCATTTCTGTGTTATTGTGGAGATTATGCTGGTTATATTACTATTATTCTACCATTTATAACATTTTATTTTTTTTCTGCATAACTTTCTATATCTGGTATATTACAAGTGGTATCAGAGCACTTTCCTTGGCAGAAATTGTGGGAATTTTTTTTTCAGGGTAGAGACATATTCTGACATCTTTAAGCCACAGAGATCTGTCGTTACACGAATAAACCCGCGGTTGAGGGATTCATACACGCAGGAAATACAAGTGGTTCTTAAGAACACATCTGTTTCCCACCCTTGTAACCCCTGTTGGTACCCCTTCAAGTGGTAGCGCATTAGACAACACTTGTGTATGGATCGGCCTAGATTTCCTGAAGCCCTCTTTAGATAAATCGATCGGTCGCCTGACTGCTATAGTGCCACTAAGAACAAAACTTGGGAAGATACTCTCTAGTACCTGGGTAGTTGGGCAGTACGGATAAGGGTACGGTCTATCCTCCTTAATTAGTGCCCTGAAATATTGGGCCGAGTACTACTGTTGGACCCCGCACGTATATCAGAGAGCTATAGCACAGGGAAAACCCTTGTCTGTAGAACCCTTGAATACCTAACCTTTGAGGGACAAAAACATAAACAAATTAAAACAGACAAGATCTATTGCCGTGCAACTGTGTTCGGGTTGCCAAGTAAATACACATTTCTTTCTGGTTAAGCATTTGGGGATTTCATTGCCGTAGTATTCTTCAGACCGGAGTATAACTCCGCAGGTGTAAAAAAAAAAAAAAAAATTGTCTGGAAATTTTTTCACCATTATTTGAGACCTATTCCATTGGATTCATTGCTTCTCCCTTATCACATTCATCCATATCATTTTTCGGAAAAAGTTTTTACTCCACCCACCCCTTTTTAGTTCACCCATCCTCATGGCCCATACCCATAGCCAAGACCTAAAAAATCGCTTCAACACCTTGCAATCTGGTTTCCTCGAGACCCAAAAAGAAGTGAAACAAATCAATGCTACTATTTCCTCCATCAATTCATCCATCAACACAACTATAAATACAACCATGCATTCCTCAATGGAGGAAGTCAACCAAGAACTGACCACCCAACTTGAATCTGTCTTTGCATCACTCTGCACCAAACTAAAGATCCTTACAGATGACCCTTTATCTGATGCACCTCCAAAGACTGAAGGTGAACATTCCCCCCATGCCCATACCTTTCAGCCCCATCACTTTCAATGTGACCTACGCCTTCCGTGGGTGGATGTGACCAAATTTTATGGCTCGGACCCCACTGGTTGGGTCACCCAAATGGAACATTATTTCTCTCTATACAACATTACAGATGACCTGGCCAAACTCCGGTATGGTGTTCTCCATCTAGATCAAGAATGTTGGCAATGGTGGCAATGGCGAAAAAATTCCCTTCAAGGGTATACTTCTTGGACCCAATTTGTGACAGAACTTTATGAACACTTTGACACTGACACCAACCATTTGGGCCGTTTGAAAAAGTTGAAACAATTAGGAACAGTAGAAGACTTCATAGCTTCCTTTGAGTGCCTGGATTTTAGAACATAGGGCATCACTGATGCTTTCTTTCGAGAGTATTTTATCAGTGGCCTCAAGGAGGAGATTCGGGCCCATGTCCTCATGGCTCGACCTTCGAGTTGGGTGGAGGATACTAAAAAAGCTAAAGAAACACAGCAGGTTGTATCCTCTCAAAACCGTAAACCCTCATTTTTACTTCGCCCTAAACCCGTAAATCCCACTACTCCCTCCGCCCCATTAAAGATCCAAAAATCGACCAGGGTTGAAATGGATGAACACCAACTCAAAGGCCTTTGTTATAATTGTGATGAAAAATATTTCCTGGCCCACAAGTGTAAGGAACAAAATCTTTTTATGGCCATCTCTGAGGATATTTCGGAATAGGATGTTGAAACTCCCCTTGTGCCTGAGTCACCTGAAATCACTGACATAAACCCTCCCTTAGACCCTCCCGATGTGGAACCGATCATTTCCCTCAATTCTCTCACTGGCTTCTCCGCCCCCCAAACCCTCAAGTTAATCGGTTACATCAAGCATTGGAAGGTCATTATTCTGGTTGATAGTGGAAGCACCCATAATTTTATTCATCACCACATTTCCCAAGAAACTCATTGCTACCTCCATGCCGTCAACAATTTCCAAATCATGATTGCCAATGGTGGTTCCATGAAATGTTGAGGGCGCTGTGAAAATGTGTGTCTCCAAATCGATGACTACCACCTAAAATCCCATATGTTTTCTATCGACATGGGCGGTTGTGACATTGTGTTGGGTGCAGAATGGCTAAGGACTTTGGGTCCCATTCTCATGGATTTTAAGGCATTAACTATGAAATTCAACCAGGAAGGCCACCAATATAAATTCCAAGGCATCACGACTGGTTCACCTGAGGTCATTAGTTCCCATCGCATGGAAAAGTAGCTAAAAAAAGGTCATTCTAGTGTCATTTCCCAACTCCATGCCATACAAGCAACATAGACACCCCCGGTGCCGGAAGACCTCCAAGCCCTCCTTTCTAAACACCAAATGGTATTTTACACTCCCTAAGTACTCCCTCCTTCCCACGGTGTTCATGATCATTCCATTCCCCTTGTACTCGGAAGCCTTCCTCCCAATATCCATCTGTATCGCCACCCCTTTTCACAAAAAAATGAAATTGAGAAAATGGTCCAGGAACTCCTTACTGTAGGCATTATCTGTCGTAGTACGAGCCCTTACTCTTCTCCTATAGTCATGGTCATGAAGAAAGAAGGTTCTTGGAGAATGTGTCATAACTTCCATTCCCTCAACAAACTGACCATTAAAGACAAATTTCCCATTCCTTTCATTGATGACCTCCTGGATGAATTGAGTGGCGCCTGATTCTTTACTAAACTTGATCTTCACTCAGGCTATCACTAGATACGTATGAAGGAGGTAAAAATTCCCAAGACAACCTTTCGAACTCATGAAGGCCACTATGATTTTTTGGTCATGCCCTTTGGCTTGTGTAATGCCCCCTCCACCTTCCAAAGCCTCATGAATCATGTCTTCCATCCTTTTCTCCATAATTTTGTATTAGTTTTCTTTGATGATATCCTAATCTATAGAAAAACCTGGATAGACCATCTTACTGATGTGGATCAAGTTCTCCATCGACTCTCTTAGCACAAACTTTTCCTAAAACAGTCTAAATATGCTTTTGGTGCCTTAGAAGTAGAATACTTGGGTCATCTAGTTGGCAAGGATGGCGTCAGGGTGGATCCGAAAAAGATTGAAGCTATGCAATACTGGACGCACCCAAAGACTCTCAAAAGATTGCATTGATTTCTGGTCTTAACAGGGTATTATCATAAGTTTTTTAAGAATTATGGAAAGATTGCAGCACCATTTACGACTCTCCTAAAAAAGAACTCTTTCACTTGGACTCCAGCCGCTTCTCAAGCTTTTCAAACCTTGAAGAGGACCATGTGCACCTCTCTAGTTCTGTCCCTTCTTGATTTCACAAAAACCTTTGTGTTGGAATGTGATTCCTCAGGGAAAGGAATCGGTGTTGTCCTTATGTAAGAGGGTTGACCTTTGGCCTTCACCAGCAAACAACTATTTGAAAGGAATCTGGGCAAACCCATCTATGAAAAGGAAATGTTGGCTATTTTGCATGCCATTGATCTGTGGCGCCCTTATCTCTTGGGGAAACATTTCCAAATTAAGATNATCAAAGCCTCAAGTACTTTCTGGAACAACGCATTTCCTCCCTAGAGCAACAAAAATGGGTGACTAAGCTCTTTGGATATTATTATGAGATCATTTACAAGAAGGGAAAAGACAATATGGTGGCATATGCACTGTCCCAAAAATATGAAGAAGAGGGATCCCTTTTTTGTCTTTCCTTCATTGTACCAGATTGGCTCCAAGTTGTGTGCCAGGAATGGCTACAAGATCCCAAAATTTCACATCTGATCCAACAATTTCAGACCAATGCTCAAGCTCCCCCAGGGTACTCTTCTCTCTAGGATGAGCTTCGATACAAAGGTCATTTGTATTTAAGTAAACAATCAACACTTAAATCCACGGTACTTTCTGAGCTTCATGCTACACCCATAGCAGGGCACTCCGGGTTCACCAAAACCTATGACAGGGTCAAATGTTCTTTCTTCTAGGATGGTATGAAACAGGACATCTGTAATTTTGTCGCTAAATGTGATGTGTGTCAACGCAACAAGGGAGAAACAGTCAAATCTCTAGGCACACTACAACCGCTTCCGATTCCACCTGCTATTTGGAAGGATATCTCTATGGACTTTATTACCAGCTTACCCAAATCAGGAAATAAATCAGTCATAATGGTGGTTGTGCATCGCCTTTCCAAGTATTCTCATTTCTACGGTCTTCAACACCCATTTACTACATCCACAGTGGCTCAATTTTTCATGGACCAGGTCTTCAATCTTCATGGCATGCCGCACTCTATTGTTTCTGATCGTGACCCAACTTTCACAAGCAATTTTTGGCAAGAACTGTTTAATCTACAGGGCACCCAATTTCATCTAATAACATATTATCATCCCCATACTGATGGTCAAACATAAGTTGTCAACAAGTGTTTGGAAACATATCTAAGGTGTTTTTCCTCTGAAAAGCAAAATCAGTGAGCTCAATGGTTACCCCTAGTTGAATGGTGGTACAACACTTCCTACCATACAACTACATGCATGACTCCTTTTGAAGCGGTATATGGATAGAAGCCCCCTTCAGTTCTCTCATACTTACTGGGTACCTCAAAGGTCCAGGTGGTTGACCAAACACTTACAGTTCGAGAGGATATTCTTTTTACACTTAAAGAGAACTTGGTCATGTCACAGAATCACATGAAACAACAAGCAGATCAAGGTCGCTCTAAATGTCAATTTGCAGAAGGGGATCAGGTGTTTCTATGACTACAACCATACCAGCAAACTTCCCTCAAGGCCGAGCAGTGTCAGAAGCTAGCACCCAAATTTTATGGTCCTTATATAGTTCTCAAGTGTGTGGGACAAGTCACCTATTAGTTAGCTCTGCCTAGTCAGTCAAAGCTACATCATGTTTTTCATGTTTCATGCTTAAAGAAGGTGATTGGAAATAGGTGCCAAATTCAAACCAACCATCCCAAGTTAGCTGAAGAAGGATCCATTTGGCTATAGCCCGAAGTAGTTTTGGACCAGCGTGAGCATCGCCTGTGTCAGCGAACCATTAAGGAAGTGCTAGTCCAATGGAAAGATACAACTCTAGCAGATGCCACTTGGGAACCAGCTACCATTCTGCAGCAGTTTCCACATCTCAGGTCTTGAGGACAAGGTTGTTTTTAAGGGGGTGGACATGTTAGGTTCCTAAACCGCACATAGGTAGATCAATATATTCGGATGTAATAAAGGCCAATATTAATAAGGCCTTTCAATAAAATAGAATAAGGAGGATGTAAGAAGACCTAATAGAAGCTTCTTCTTCTAGAAGGATTTTCCTTTAGATGCTTCTCTTGATAGACATATTTAGTATAAATAAGGGTCGAGGGTATGAAAACCCTAGCTTGGAGATTATTGTAACAGAGCGTTTATCGACTGGAGGTTGCCCCCTCGAAGAGACCTGTGAACATTGCTTTCTGAAACAAAGTGCTATTTCTATTGTTTCTCTTATATCATTTCTGTGTTATAGTGGAGATTATGTTGGTTATATTATTGTTATTCTGCCATTTCTAGCATTTTATTTCTGTTCTGCATAACTTTTTATATCTGGTATATTACACTCTAACAATTTGATAAATCCGAATTATGGGGGGGATACCAGTTGTCATAAAGGATTCGAATGGTTTCCTAGGAGGCAGTTGGACATGAGGGACATGTGTTCTATCACCAAATTAAGCATCATGACTAGTTTCAAAAGGCATTTATCACAATAGACAAGATCCAAAAAAATAGGACCTAGGTGGATTTTCTTTTTCACTTTGTTGTAACAACTCCTAGAGAAAATGGAAGTCAATGCAACCACTTGGGATTCGACCTAGTTAGAGTAGGAAGGAATGATACACTATATACAAAATTTGTTTTATTTATTAAAGGGTTCAGTTCATGATCCAAGAGAGGAGAGAGCTTGAGGAGCAGTTTAGCTACTTATTTGTAAGCCTGGGAGCATGTTTGTAATCACATTTTCTGCCATTAAATATTCACGAGAGATGTTTATCATATTGTATTATTTGTTTTCCATTTCTTTTGTCATCCTCTTGCTTGAATATATTGCAGGTATTGAATATCAATGGATGTCCATGGGTAGGAGAATTCATGAGCTGCAAAG
Source organism: Picea sitchensis (assembly GCA_010110895.2). NCBI lineage: Eukaryota > Viridiplantae > Streptophyta > Pinopsida > Pinales > Pinaceae > Picea > Picea sitchensis. Next base: position 46,875 of record SNQJ01S0042564.1, read on the forward strand.
GATTTGCAGTGATTGCCTCCTTTCATGATTTATGTTCAAGTATTCTTTTAATTCATTTTGCAGAGAGGATCACTGCTTGATGAATATTATGCTTAGTGTCATCTACTCCATTCTTCTATTCATCATTATAAATCCCTTTATTTGGTATACAATTCGATTTCCATTGATCTATAGGATGTTATGAATCCATTCCTAATGGAATGCCTCTACAGAAAGTTTCCTGCCCTCTCCCTTTATTTACTCAGTTTTGTTTATCCACTCAAGTATAAACTAGTTTTAATCATTTATATTATGATGGTTATTAGGCTTACACCTACAAAATTCTAGGTATGACTTCTAGTGCTAACATTTTTGGCGTCGTTTCCGGGGACGAAGTTGAAGATTTTCCCTAGGAGAAATGACAAAGATTAGATCCAATCTTTGATGGTGAGCAAAGGTTGGTGACACAATACAGACTGCAATTTTTCACCATGGCGACTCTGCACATTTGAAGAACTTGTTGGTGATTCAATCAATTTCTAAGACTCCACTGGAGGACGAGCTCATTCAACAAAGACATGGAAGGACAGTACATGAAAACTAGGTATTCAAGCTTGAGTTTTCTCCAAGATGCAATATTATTTATTGCCAATTATTTATTGTTTTTCCTGAGCATATCAAAATAAATTTTCTTTTCCTGCTGCAATCAAATGAGGACCACAAATATTCATTTGAATATCCTTTTTTAAAAGCTGCATATTCTTCTTCTTGCATTGTTGAGCCTGACCAAGAGTCTTCATCTGAATCATATGATGTACATGATCAATTTTGTAAGCCTCATGTAACCAAAACTTATATATTTCCTCATGTACCTAATCCTATACCCTCAAAGATCTTGGGAAAATATATACCTTTAATATTTCCAAATACCCTTCATGAATTTCTAGTGAAGCACTATAAGTACCTACCTAGATTTGATGGAGACAAGCCTTTAGATGAAAAACACATTCAGGATTTTGATCATTTCATTGACCTTTTTGAGATTGAACATGTTGATGTTTACATGAGAAATTTTTCTCAATCACTGCAAGGGGATGCTAAAGAATGGTTTAGACACTTGTAGCTCGAATCCATCATCTCATGGGAGGAAATGAAGGACCTCTTTCTGAAATTTTGGGGTGAGAAGAAACCTTTGGATCAGCTCCTTTTAGAGTTTTATTCCATGAACAAACAAGGGAATGAGACCGTGTCAACGTTTAACATGAGGCTTCATAGTTTTTATCACAATATGCCTAAAGGGATTCAACCTATTGAAGATGCTGTCATGCTCTATTATTCTATAGCCCTTCATCCAGATTTATCTCTTCTTCTGATGGAGAGGAATTATGTGTCCTTACAATAGATATTTAATGATGCTCAGGTAATTGAAGATAATTTCAGAGCCTGTGGAAAAATTTCGGATTATATCGCGGACTTACCAGATGTTGTTCCAAATATCCCTGTTGTTGATAATGAAGAGGTTTTTGATTTACCTATCTATGATAAGTATGAGAATGAGTATGATATTGATTTTATAAAGAAACCAGTTGTAGGTCTTTTATCAGAAAGTTAATGGCAACCTTCAACCCATATATCATAATTTCACAATTGTAAATAGAGAAAGTAATGAGCCTATTGGAGGTGATTCTTTACTTTTGTTCTTTGCTTCTTTTGAGTTGTTGAGAAAGGATTTTAAAGCCAGTAAAGAAGCACATATGTTTGAGTTTTTTGAAAATCACATAGGGTTTCTAGAACTGGATAATGAGATATGCCAAAAACAGTGTTTCCAAAACCACTATGTTGAAAGTCAGGTGCCTTCTTTGTAAGATGAAGAGAGAAGTGAGGATATTTACTCAATGTTGTCTTCAGGCTTCTCTTTTTCTGATATTTTCAAAGAAAAATATGAAAATAAAAAATTTGAAATTTCCTGCTTTGAAACCCGAGACGGTGGCCCAATTTATGATGATTATAATGAACAGATGCAAGAAAATAATGAACAGGAGAAGATTATCTCAAATGATTTTAAAAAACAGGGTTTTTCATTTATTGAAAATTTAAACCTAGGTTTTGCAGCTAGTCAAGATCATATTTTTGTTGAACTATTGGAAGATGTTCCAATTGATGAATGCCCAGAATACATGAGATTTATTTTTGACATACATGATGAGGAAAGTGATCATACTATTGATTATGTTTTTGATAAAGATCTTGATATTGAATATTTGGAACAAATATCATCTGTTGTGGAGGAAAAGGATGGCATATTTCCTTATGTTTATGAACNTCTTTGTTGATAAACAAGTGGTATTCACTCATGTTTTCCAAGACCCTTTTAAATTGTGGTTGAATAAATTAGAGAGAGATCCTTTTGGGGATTTCCTGAGGACAATCAGTGGATATAGGTCTTCTGCAAAGATGAGTTCTGGGGACAGAGTCAATTTTCAGTTTGAGTTTCCATCGAAAAGTTTTGTCATTTTATGTTTGAGTAAAATAATGAAAAAATTTCAAACAACAGATGAGATACTTACATGACCACATTGGATCTTTGACTTCACCTGACCAGACAATCCATGGGTTATCTTAGGGTAGGTAGGAGTATTTTTCTAATAAGCTCACAGTTCTGAGCATCTTTTCAGTATTCAATAGTTTTTCATATTGGTTTTCAGCATGGAACATGGTCTACAGGTTCTTGGAAGCCCTCAGGGAGCATTCTGTTGGTCACTATAATTGCTTAATTAATTCAAAAAACTAAGTGAAACATAAATTATCAACCCAGGGAAGTCTTTTGTTTCAAAGATAGTTGCGCACTGTATATGCTCAATTCCAAAAGCAATTAGTGTTGTAGTAAGAAAATCATTCCTATCTAAACTTGCTGAAGTGAACTGAGGTTCTGAATTGAATCACAAGAAAATAATCTTCCTATTGCAATTATTTATAGTTCAAATTAAGAATCCTGGATTACATTTAAAATAACATTGCATTGGGAAAGAATAACTATCTTGTATTCAGAGAACAGGACCCTTACTCTCAAACAGAGACTCAGTACTAACACTCTTTCATGAAAATAATAATGCAGAAAACAAGAAGCTCTATCTAACAGAGAACAAAGCACTTAGCTCCTTTCTGTCTAAGTAGGAGCCTTGAGCCTTACTTCTGTTTAGCACACTTGTGAGATGGAGGTCTACAGAGAACAAGGTGGTTTGATTCCTTTCTGTCTAAGCAGGGATCTCTAACCCAGTTCTGACTAACATAGGAAGAATAGACAGTGAGTAGGATGTTTTGGTTCTTTCCTTTCTGAGTAGGAACCCTTGATCCAATCCCTGGCTAACACGCTTGCAGAGGTAAAAGGAAATCTACAGAAGATCAGGTGTAGCAGCCCCTTCCTATCTGAGCAGGGACACTTAACCAAATCTCTGGCTAGCACACTTGCAGGGATAAAAGGAAATCTACAGAAGACAAGGTGTAACARCCCCTTCCTATCTGAGCAGGGACACTTAACCAAATCTCTGGCTTAGCACACTTGCAGGGATAAAAGGAAATCTACAGGAGATCGGGTGTAACAGCCCCTTCCTGGATGAGCAGGGACCTTGAACCAAATCTCTGTCTAACTCAATAGCAGGGGAAAGAGGTCTACTGAAGTCAAGATGGTTAGATTCCTTCCTGTCTGAGCAGGAACCTTTTATCCCGACCTCTGTCTAACACAACTGAGGTAGAAATGAATTCTACAGAGGATCTGATATTTTAATCCCTTTCTGTCTGTGCAGGAACCCTTAATCAAATCTCTGTGAATATAGAATCGCCACACAAGATTGCTGATAAAAAGAATTACAAGTTCTATTTAATAACCAAGACAGAGTCAGTAGTGTTTCAGCAACGCAAAATCCATCAAACAGTGTTTCAGCATATAACAGTCAAACAAAATATAAACAAGAATTAAACAAT
>SNQJ01S0042564.1:58632-70562 GCA_010110895.2 Picea sitchensis
AGGGAGGGACAAGGGAGTCATTGGGGGGAGAGGGGAAATGACCCATAGAAACCCCAAGACGAGCAGACGTATCCAAGTAAAGAGAGGGAGCATGATTTAGAAGATGCATACCTGTATTGTCCGCTTGAAGAGCAGGGTCACCCAAGGCTAAGCTTGAGGATTTTGCTGAGCCAAGTTCCAACTCTACTCCTTCATGCTTCTTGTCAAAAGAAAGAGTCTCCATTGGCTTTTCCCGGCCCACAATAGACTTCCTTCTCTAGATTTTTTGAGGAGGTTGTTCCCATTGCGTTGGCTTCAAGCATTTAGACTTTAGATGACCAATTTCATGGCACCCATGGCACCGGAAAGGGATTTTCTATAGTCCACTTTCTGATGCCAAGTGATGTCCCCATAAACAATGTCAAGACTCCCAACCAAGCCTTCCCATGCATTTACTTCTATCTCTATCTAGGCCCAACGTCGATCAAGTTTTGTCGCCCAATTGGGCTCGAGGCCCACGAAATTACCTAGTTTATTTCCAATAGTCTCAAGAGCCTACCTTGTCTAGAAAGCTAGGGGCAGGCCTGGAAATATTTCCTAGACTTTTAAGACTGGCACCGGCTCTCTTGTTGGATCAAAATCCACCATCCAACATTTTAGAAACAAATCGGACGGGCCCCAAGACCAGTTATTATGGAGTAGAACCGCACAATATTTTTCGTCTTTCAATAGAAAAGAAGCCCAACCCCTTGTCAATAAATGGGTTCTAGGCATGTAACACAACAGAGGAGTCCATTCCCGGTCTATCCAAGAATGGAGATCCGAGAAGCTAGGAGATTTCCCAGTAAATCTTCCAACCAAAAGTTTTCCCTCCAAGCGGGAGATTTCTTCAATTGCAATGTCCTTGTTGACCACCATTTTTGCCTGGCCCCCTTTTTTGTGGATGCAAATAGAGGGTTTTTTACTCAGAGGAGCGTTGTTCCTATACTCACGACCAAGAAGGCCAACTTCTATAACCTTATATTCACCTTGCAGAATACCGACATTCATGGCCTTGAACTTTGAGGGGGTGGGATAACCTTAAAGATGGGAGTCCGAATGTCAAGAATTACCATATCTAAGCATGTCCAAAGACTTCCCATCCGAAATAACTTCCTTTGGAGCGAGTTCATCCTTCAATCATGTAGCATTAACTCTTGTTTCCACTGAAATATTGTCTGGCTTCCGACTATAATGGATAGGGGGGAGTTTCACATGCTCCGAGAAATCTGCTTGTGAGAGGAATGCCTGCCCATGTGAAGGGTTGTAGCCATAGTCCACCACGTTGCTAATCAGAGATGCCATCTGTCCTGTTGGTACAAACTGTCACATGGGGCCGTAGGGATGAGGGGAACGCCAGAAAAAATCCATTGTTAAGGAGGGTATGGTGAATGGGAAGTGGGAAGAGAGAAGGGGGGGGGGCGCTGAGGCCCACAATCACGGGGAGGACGCGTCTGAAGCCATAAGCTGATGGTTACAAGGAGACTTTGAATATTAGTAATTAATAATATTATTATTATTATTACTAATAATTAAATTGTTAATAATAATTATATCACAACTTTGATGCTAAAATGACACAATTTTGATATTATTTGATTTAAAATGTATCTACATTGATGCTAAAAAGACACTAACACAACATACACAAAATTAATAATCATGCAAACCTAGCGTTAATACAATGCATGAGTGATGTAATACAACATCAATATGATGGGAAAATGATAAAAATGACGCATACATGACACTGACATGACACAATAGTGATGTAAAACAACACTAATAGACACAAATATGATGTAAATGACTAAAACATTCAATTTTTTGATGTTATTATGACTCTAAATCAATGCAAATATGAGACCCCATATAAAATTTCAATGCCCCTATTGATGCAATACAACGCTAAATGACGTAACTAACACACATTTGACACAAACATGATTGTACAAGTGTTTTTTGCAAAACAATAGATGCAATATGACACTAATGCGACATGATAAATCTTTGTGTCATATTTTTCATTGCTGCGACAATGCCTTGTATGTCACATGTTGAAAAGAACAACACAAGGTTGGTGCGGACTCGATGAAAAATTGATGCAAATAATGATGCCCCTTTTAGTGTCATGTTCTACATTGTGCAAATTAGGATAAACTATGATTCTTTTACCAAAACCCCATATTGTACGAGTGAATTAATGTCCTGGTAAGAATAGAACAACTCTTAAAATAAACATGTCCAATTGACAATGTTCATGTGCAACGTGAGTATAAAGTGTGGGAGACGATGTTTATGGGGATCATTGGGTTCTTTTTATACAAGAACTTGCAAGGTTTTCCTAAATCAACTCCTACCAAGGATAGTTAAGAAGAGCAAAACTAGCACTTTCTATGTCATTGCTTGGCTCATTAAGAGCATTCTTTGCATTGTTGGGATTTACCATCCAAATATGATTACTTATTATCATAATGGACCCTCTCAACACTGCGTATAATTATAACAATGGAAGTTACAAAGTAGCAAGTCCCTACTTGATGCCCCCTCTCTCCGCTTCTCTTCATCCTGGTCATGGAGGGCCTCAGTATTCTTCTAAAAAAGATCCAAGCTAAAGGTAAGATCACAGGGATAAAAGTTTCTAGGCTTGTTAAAATCCTTCATCTCCTCTTTGTTGATGATGTCCTCATCATGACCAATGCAAGTATGCCCGAATGGAGGGAAATTTCTAGAATTCTTTTGGTCTTCTTCTTGGCCTCGGGACTTCAAATCAACTGGACTAAGTCGACCTTTCACTTTGCTAATCTACAAGAAAAACATCTGGAAAAANCCCAAGGCTAAGCTTGAGGATTTTGCTGAGCCAAGTTCCAACTCTACTCTTTCATGCTTTCCATCAAAAGAAAGAGTCTCCATTGGCTTTTCCCAGCCCACAATATACTTCCTTCTCTAGATTTTGTGAGGAGGTTGTTCCCATGGCGTTGGATTCAAGCATTTAGACTTTAGATGACCAAATTCATGGCACCCATGGCACCGAAAATGGATTTTCTAGTAGTCCACTTTCTGATGCCAAGTGACATCCCCATAAACAATGTCAAGACTCCCAACTAGGCCTTCCCATGCATTTACTTCTATCTATATCCATGCCCAACATCGATCAAGTTTTGTCACCCAATTGGGCTCGAGGCCCACGAAATTACTTAGTTTATTTCCAATAGTCTCAAGAGCCTACCTTGTCCAGAAAGCTAGGGGCAGGCTTGGAAATATTGCCTAGACTTTTAAGACTGACATCAGCTCTCTTGTTGGATCAAAATCCACCGTCCAACATTTTAGAAACAAATCGGACGGGCCCCAAGACTAGTTATTATGGAGTAGAACCGCACAATATTTTTTCGTCTTTCAATAGAAAAGAAGCCCAACCCCTTGTCAATATATGGGTTCCAGGCATGCAACCCAACAGAGGAGTCCATTGTTGGTCTATCCAATAATGGAGATCCGAGAAGCTAGGAGATTTCCCGGTAAATCTTCCAACCAAAAGTTTTCCCTCCAAGCGAAAGATTTCTTCAATCGCAATGTCCTTGTTGACCACCATTTTTGCCTGGCCCCCTTTTTTTATGGATGCAAATAGAGGGATTTTTCCTCATAGGAGCGTTGTTCCTATACTCATGACCAAGGAGGCCAACTTCTGTAACCTTATCTTCACCTTGCAGAATACCGACATTCCTGGCCTTGAACTTTGAGGGGGTGGGATAGCCTTAAAGATGGGAGTTCGAATGTCGAGAATTACTAGATCTAAGCATGTCCAAAGACTTCCCATCCGAAATAACTTCCTTTGGAGCGAGTTCATCCTTTAATCGTGTAGCATTAACTCTTGTTTCCACTGAAAGATTGTCTGGCTTTTGAATGACTGTAATGGATGGGTGGGAGTTTCACATGCTCCGAGAAATCCGCTTGTGAGAAGAATGCCTACCCATGTGAAGGGTTGTAGCCATAGTCCCCCACGTTGCCAATCGGAGATGCCATATGTCTTGTTGGTACAAATTTTCACATGGGGCCGTAGGGATGAGGGGAAGGCCAGAAAAAATCCATTGTCGAGGAGGGTATGGTGAATAGGAAGTGGGAAGAGAGCAGGAGGGGGGGTGCTGAGGCCCACGGTCATGGGGAGGACATGTATGAAGCCATAAGCTCATGGTTACAAGGAGACTTTGAATATTAGTAATTAATATTATTATTATTATTACTAATAATTAAATTGTTAATAATAATTATATCACAACTTTGATGCTAAAATGACACAATTTTGATATTATTTGATTTAAAATGTATCTACATCGATGCTAAAAAGACACTAACACAACATACACAAAATTAATAATGATGCAAACCTAGCGTTAATACAATGCATGAGTGATGTAATACAACATCAATATGATGGGAAAATGATAAAAATGATGCATACATGATGCTGACACGACACATTAGTGATGTAAAACAACACTAATAGACACAAATATGATGTAAATGACTAAAACATTCAATTTTTTGATGTTATTATGACTCTAAATCAATGCAAATATGAGACCCCATATAAAATTTCAATTCCCCTATTGATGCAATACAATGCTAAATGACGCAACTAACACACATTTGACACAAACATGATTGTACAAGTGTTTTTTGCAAAATAATAGATGCAATATGACACTAATGCGACATGATAAATCTTTGTGTCGTATTTTTCATTGCTACGACAATGCCTTGTATGTCACGTGTTGAAAAGCACAACACAAGGTTGGTGCGGACTTGATGCAAAATTGATGCAAATAATGATGCCCCTTTTAGTGTCATGTTCTACATTGTGCAAATTAGGATAAACTAGGATTCTTTTACCAAAACCCCATATTGTAGGAGTGAATTAATGCCCTAGTAAGAATAGAACAACTCTTAAAATAAACATGTCCAATTGACAATGTTCATGTGCAACGTGAGTATAAAGTGTGGGAGACGATGTCTATGGGGATCATTGGGTTCTTTTTATACAAGAACTTGCAAGGTTTTCCTAAATCAACTCCTACCAAGGATAGTTAAGAAGAGCAAAACTAGCACTTTCTATGTCATTGCTTTCTTCATATTGAGGCTCATTAAGAGCATTCTTCGCATTGTTGGGATCTACCATCCAAATATGATTACTTATTATCATAATGGACCCTCTCAACTTTGAGTATAATTATAACAATGGAAGTTACAAAGTAGCAAGTCCCTGCTTGATGCCCCCTCTCTTTGCTTCTCTTCATCTTGGTCATGGAGGGCCTTAGTCTTCTTCTAAAAAAGATCCAAGCTAAAGGTAAGATCATAGGGATTAGAGTTTCTAGGCTTGTTAAAATCCTTCACCTCCTCTTTGTTGATGATGTCCTCATCATGACCAATGCAAGTATGCCCAAATGGAGGGAAATTTCTAGAATTATTTTGGTCTTCTTCTTGGCCTCGGGACTTCAAATCAACTGGACTAAGTCGACCTTTCACTTTGCTAATCTACAAGCACAACATCTGGAACAATTGTAGGTCCTTTTTCCTGCACAATTTCATCCATCTTTCTTCAGGCTTCAAATATCCAAGATACTACATTAAAGTAGATCACTGCAAGGCTACAGATTGGGACTGGCTAGTCTCAAAGGTGGAAAAGAGACTTGGACACTGGTGCAATAGATGGCTCTCTACTGGAGGCCGATATACTCTAATTAAATAAACACTTGAATGCCAATCAATTTACTGGATGGCGCTGGTGGCCATTCCCACATCAGTTTTGGATAAGCTTTGGAAACTCACCTTCAACTTCCTCTAGTCAGGCAACAAGGACTAGTATAAAATTCATCATTTCAACTCGGAATTGTTGGCTACTCTGAAAATCAAAGGAGGATGGGGGTTCATGAATATCTACAACTTCAAGCAATCCCTTGCTGTTAAATCCCTTTGGCGTACACTGACTTCTTTCGGCATCTGGAGCGTTGTCATAAAGGATAAGTATTTACCATTCATCTCTATTGTATCTTGGCTTAGATTCGGAGCTCCCCCCACCAGAAAAGCCTCCCGGACTTGGAGGAATCTCTCAAAGGCAGTGCCCTAGATTATCCATTGGCTCGTTTGGAAACTAGGCAACAATCATTTCATCCAAATTTCCAGGGACATCATTATCGGACTCGGCCAAGCTTCCCTTCTCTCCGCATGTCTTATCACTCATTTAAACAACAACAACATTTAATACCTTTTTCAAGATCACCAGCCCAACTCAACAGGACATCCGACTATTAGATGGAAAACTTGTCGTGAGCTCAATATTCCAACAGAGGAATGGTAGCGTTTTGGTTCAGCACTAAACGAAGTGGGCATCACCCTTCACGATGTAGATGATCTTCTTTTGTGGGCAGGAGGTGATAACACTGGAAATATCTCGGTTAAAAACCTCTACAATGCTATTACTAACATAGCTGGACACATTAGCATATCTGGATGGTGCAAACAGCGTTGGAATTGGAAAATTCCGCTTAAGATCAAGATCTTCACTTGGCTCACTATTGAAAATAAAATCCCCACCTGGGATATTCTTAAAAAAAAGGCTGGACAGGTCCCAATATTTGCCTCCTTTGCCACAGGGATGAAGAAACAACTAACCACTTATTCTCCCAGTGTTGTTTTATCCACCTAGTCTGGGACAGGCTCAAGCAAGACATCAAAACAATTACAAGCTGGACTGGAACCTCTACTACATCTTGCTTCGACCAATTGATCACAAATGAACACTTTTACAAATTACTTCCTCCTTTGGTCAACTGGTTTATATGGAAGAATAGAAACTCAAAAATCTTTGAAGACAAGCATCCATCCATCAATGTTGTGGCTTTCAAAGCTTTAGGCCTCTTTCAAAGCTGGAAAGACATCCATTCGGGAAACAAAATAAAAAGACTTTAAACAACCTACTATTTCCCAAGGATACTCTGATGGTTTGGTTCGACAGAGTAGCACAACAAAATGGCACTCTGAGTGGCGCAGGTGGATTGATTATAATCAACATCTCTAGCTTAGATGGACTCTCTTCTGTGGCCCAGGCACCAACACAAGGGCTGAACTTCTGGGTGCCTGGGCTTCGCTTCACTTGGCTTCTAGACTTAATGTTGAAATTCTACATCTGATTGGTGATTCTAAAGTCATCATTGACTGGCTGAATAATCATGGTAAGCTTCAACCAATCAATCTGCTGGCCTGGAAAGACAGAGTTAGATCACTTTTTCAACACTTCAAAAACCTTACTTTCTCACATTCCTCCTGGAAATATAATAAAGATAAAAAAAAGACAGAAGTTCTTTCCTTCAACAACTGGCTCGATGACCATGAGGGACCCACACTTGCTTTCAAAATCTTCTAAGTCGAAAGGATCCAGATTGAGGGCAGCCTTTAGTTTTTTTCCTATTATTTCTCTATTTCTAGCAGCAGCATCCACATGATTCTCGTTTAATTTCTGGTAATACTTTTCATCAAATTTTGACTTGAGGCAGTTATTGTAACTTTTCTATTCACTCTACTGATCACCCACCAATTTCTGACCATGTGATCATTACAGTTGAATTTAGTATTTGAATCTGATCCTTTGCTAATGTATTCGATGTGTGAACACATTATATTTCAAATATAATTTAGAAAAAATTTCATCTAAAAAAAAGTCATGCTTGATGCTGATAGAGTCTTAATGTTTTGTAACTTTAGTTTTATGTGCCTAGCTCATGTCCAACTTGTATTAGCAAAAGCACAATTAGAACAGTCACAAGGAAGCTGAAGTTGATGCAAGGAAGCTCAAGGCAAAAGACTATCAACCTTAGTTTTGTCAATGCCTTGTGGGACATAGCTCTCTGCTTTCGTGAAATATCTCTTCTCTTCCTTCCTTTGCTCATCTGCCATCTAAGTACTAATAATGTGACACCAAAGCACATAGGTGTCTTGCACAGCAACGACATGCAAGCTAGTCGTCCACAAAAGAGGAATTTAAAGTTGATGATGGTACCAGAAGCTCATGCATTTAGTTTGTGTGCATAATTAAACTGCTGCAGTTTCCACTTGTCACATGCTGCCTTGAGCCCATATGATATTCCTCCACGACCACTTTGCCTAGCAGTAACTGTGCGAGATGGATTGTGCCTGATTATCCTGTCAACCAAACCCAATGCGAGCCGTTGAATATAGCTCTAGAGACCATGTAGGAATGACAGTTTCTCCCAACCTCCCACGACGTATGGGGAAAGGATGCCACACTGTGTTCCAGATGTTGAAAAAGGTTAACCCTCGCACTGTGATAAATGCAGGCGTAGTGAAATGCTTCGAAGTGATGGATCATGAGAAAATATTTTTAGTGATAAGCGGTCGATGCAATGAAGAACCATTCCCGAGCTTGGTCGATTGCTTCTAGAAGGAGGAAATCAGAGACGAACGTTGAATATACTAATAAGGAGAAAGGTGTGGCTCAAGGGGCATATCCCCAGTTCTCGAGAATCTGTTTTTGGATGAGCTTGACCTAGAAATGGAAAGCAGAATGAAGGATGGAAAGCAGAATGAAAGAGATAGATATAAGGTATCCTTGGTATGCAGACGATTGCACGATAACGCTTCACTCTCGATCTCCCAAGAAGGTTGAAGCATTGATGAATGAGATTAAACCTTGGATGATCAGAGCGCTGGGCTTGCAGATGAAACACAAAATAGAGGTGGTTAGTGAGAACTCCATTGACCCTTGCTCACAGCTCAATCGGGCGGTCTCAGAATCAAATTATTGTTCCTAATGGATTTGTATAAGYCCCCATRTTTCGTGTATCATGCATGTTTCGWTGGGGAAGGTCCAGGYGCARCTAAGCGATAGAGGGCTGCTGCCACTCCTCTTTGTCCCGATTCACTAAATCTCGAAATCCCCAGGCAAGCCTCCAAGTATTGTATTAAAGGTTTCCGATACAGATGAGAAGGTCCATAGTCTTCTGCGAGTGTTTAAAAGTTGCTTCAGACATGGCCACTTGACCTGAAGGGGCTATGGCTGGTGATTAAGTTGGCCCATAACCTGTCAGGTCTATGGGTGGTGATTAAGTTGGCCCATAACCTGTAAAGAGAGATTCCAGGCATATTAACATTATTGTGTTCAATGGTTTTTTTTTTCTGGCCTTCAAAACAATGTAAGAAACAACAAAACAATATAAGAAACAACAGTTTACTGATTTTTAATTTTGAATATAAGATCAACCAAGGAGACAAACCAGTGAATAAGCATTTATAGGAATCATTTTTGCAAAGGGAAAGCCTTGTATTTTCCAATTATTGTGTTCAATGCTTTTTATTTTTTTCCTTACATTCATAACAATATAAGAAACAACAATTTAGTAATTTTGAATAGAACAATTTAGTGATTTTGAATTTAGTGATTTTGAATAGAAGGTAAACCTGGGGTAAGCATTTATCTTCAAGCATGGAATAACATTTCAATACAATCGAATTATGATGCTATTTATATGGAACTATTGACCTATCTATTGTATCAAAAAAGGGGAGAAATCTTACTAGATTTGTGTAATGATTGACAATAACTCACAAGATTATATGTTATTCATCTATACAGATTTTATACAGATTTTCTGATAACTCACAAAATTATATGTTATCTATCTATGCAGATTATCTGTTGTTCATCTATGCAGATAGATTATTCTTTGTTGTTAATCTGCTGGCAACAACCTAGGGCAGGCACTGGCAACTTTCTTAACAATCACATAAAATTTGTTTTGGTCGTGGGATTAACCTTTCTAAATAATGAAAGATAAAGGCCTTCTTTATGCCACCCAAAGCAGTGAATAGATTTTAGCTTTCTATGCAATGCAGCCATTGAATTATAACATGGCCACTATAGGAACAACAACGTGTAACAAACTTCATAATGCAAAAGACTCATCCATCTACACTACCAATGTTATATAAGCCCATGGTATGAAAAAGTATTACAATAAAAAAAATGTTAAAGAACTAATGCTAACAAAAGAGATACCATTAGTTGATCTAAATTTTATATCATAAATTTTAAGTTTGAAAAAGCATCACAATTACAAAAAAAAAAATGTTAAAGAACTAATAAAAAAATGTTAAAGAATTAATGCTAACAAAAGAGATACCATTAGTTACAAAATAGATATCATTAGTTGATTTAAATTTTATATCATAAATTTTAAGTTTAAACCCAATGAAAAGAATAGATAAATTAAAATAGCTTTGATATGAGTCCAAATAAAATCTCATGAAAAAGCATCACAATAAAAAAAAAGTTAAAAAATTAAGGCTAACTCAAAATATAACATTAGTTCAAGATATAACATTAATTCATCTGTAAATCTTATATCATAAATCTTAAGTTTAAACCTAATGAAAAGAATATATAAATTAAAATAGCTTTGATATGAGTCCAAATAAAACTTCATAAAAAAGCATCACAATAAAAAGTGTTAAAGAACTAAAACTAACTCAAGATATAACATTAGTTTATATCTAAATCTTATATCATTAATCTTAAGTTTAAACCTAATAAATAAATAAAAATAGCCTTATATGAATCCAAATAAAACCTCAAATTATCTCATTTATAAATAAAACAAAACATGTTGTGAGTGTTTGATACATGGAGAATTTTTTTTTTTTGAAATATCAAACTAAAACTTTATATTATAGAGAAAATAAAAGCATAAAGGTGCATGTAATTCATTGAAAAACGACCTATTACTAATTATTACTAATGGTGTTGTCTATTTTCTTTTTTTGCCGAAATTTGGCCACACAAATCTTCATGAAATCATTTTTTTTTTGTTTAAATTGCATTTTTGAATGCAGAAATGGATTCAACCTGTCCAAAAACCCTGAGACATTTAGATTACACAAAATTAACTATTCAAATCTACATATACAACAATTTTTAATCGAATTTTAAGTAAATATCCTCAAAAAAATATCCCAAAAAACCAAAACATAAAATATTTAAACTACAACATTGTTAATAATCCATACCATAAAATACAAGCACTAATAATTTTTTTCTATAATTTAAATAATTCTATTAACAAATAATTTTAAATGTACAAATTAAAATATCCAAGAAAGACCAATTTTTCGACAAAACTCCAAAACATGCACATCAATAAAAACAAGGGCAACTAGAGATGGGTGACCAATTTGAATATAGTAGGCCCACTTTTGGAGAGAATGATTTCCATGACTTTGCACAAATTTGATCTCAATAGATAGCGGTTGTTAGCCCAGCGTGCAATGTTATAAACAATAACACATTCAACTACCCATTGACAATCTACATTAATACTAAACTCTTATTAAAAAATAAATAAAGCAAACATATTAAGTGTATTTTTTTTAAATGGTTGAAGAGAATATTACGAGGAAAGCCCTAAATAATTAGTGAAATTGTGTGTATGATTGGGTTTGTAAGTGTATTTATAATACTTTAATTATTAATAGATAATTCATTTTTAAATTATATAATTATAAAAAACTTTGTACTATCGTAATTATATATATATATATAATTCGTTAAAAATCAAAAGTTTGTAAACTCTCACTTGAGAGCTTCTACACCATGCATGATAATCAGCCTCATTATTACCCATTGCCAATGAACTTAATGAACATGAATTTATATATAAATAGTTTTTTTTGTCAAAAATAAAATAAAATTTAATGGAATATATATTTTAGGAAACCTTTTAGGTACTTCTTATTTGTATTTTTGGCAATTGAGTGAAATCCAAATAATATCTATAGAAATATCTAACTTAGGGACTTGACTAGTGATGCACTTAACCACTCAAACTAACTTATCAAACTCTAAAATA
>SNQJ01S0042565.1:4338-17190 GCA_010110895.2 Picea sitchensis
AAAAGAAAAAGTATATACTTGTATGCACTGACTATGTGACTAAATGGGTTGAAGCAAAGGATTTACCGGCTGCAAGTGAACAATCAGTGGTAGATTTCCTTTTTAATGATATCTTTACTAGATTTGGTGTACCGCGAGAAATTATGACTGATCAAGGAACTCAATTTACCTCTCATCTAGTCAAAGTTGTTACAGAACAATACCAAATCAAACACAGGAAATATACACCCTATCATCCACAAGAAAATGGACAAGTAGAATCCACCAATAAAGTTATTGAGTCCATTCTTACCAAAATAGTACAACTGCACCATAAGGATTGGGCTGACAGATTATTAGAAGCCTTATGGGATTATAGAATCACCTGGAGGAATACAATGGGACATACACCCTATGAGTTAGTGTATGGGAAGAAGGTGCTTCTCCCCATAGAATTTCAGATCAAAACCTTCAGGACTGAAATACAAGTTGGCATGAACTTGGATGAATCCCAACAACAAAGACTCTTGTAGCTTAATGCATTGGATGAAACCAGGCATAAAGCACTTCAAAGGACTACCCTCATTCAAGAATAGAGAACAAAATGGCATGACAAGTATCTCAAAAAGAAAAATTTTCAACAAGGAGATTGGGCCCTATTGTATGACAACAGATTCAAGAACTTCAAAGGTAAGTTAACCACCGGTTGGATGGGACCTTACGAAATTGACACTATCTACGATAATGGTTCAATCAAGATAAAGACAATTGATGAACAACAAAGACCACTACTTGTGAATGGTCATCGGTTGCGAATTTACAACAAACCTCTATCAAAAGAAGAATTCCTGACTCGTATACTATAGAATTCAAACATGTAGATGATCAGTAAGGAAGGAGATCCTCGTACGGACCCACATTAATTGATTGGTTTATTTGAAACTTTTTGTACATAGGTGTGATGGAATTTTGTTAATAAGCTGAAGGTAACAAAAGACTCTTACCTCCTTTTGTTTTACTTTCAAAAAAATTTCTTTCTATTGTAAGCAAATTTTTAATAAATTATTTGATCCTTCATGAATTGCTAAATCTCAGTTGCAAGCATCAACAATATTATGTTCTGTTTCGGTACCAGAAATCCTGTTTTGGTCCAGTACCGGTCCGGTACCAGAATCTGTCCTCCTACAATACTATCAAAACATATTGACAAAGTGTATTTTCAAATCTTATGTCAATTATTTTGAAGTATGCAACAACCACTTAAGACATAACCAAGAAGCCAAAATCACTATCAAATGGCAGCCTTTTGTTAACAACTAAAGGGAAGTATTTTAATTTCTTTTGGTTCTGTTGTTGATTTCTTTTGGTTTTGTTGCTGAGAAGTATTTCAATTTCTTTTTGTTCTATTGCTGAGAAGAAATTTAATTTCTTTTGGTTTTGTTTCTTAAAAACAAACTAAAAAGAGGCACACAATCTTTACCTATGATTACTCAAAGAACCATAATCCACTTTAAAGACTAGAAGTTGCCTTTACCCAACATTCCAGCATGTTTAACGAAAAATATATTAGCCCATAAGAAACTATCTCATCCTAACCAGACTTCAATAATATTCATTGGATTATCTTATTAAAGAGTAACATATGGGTATCTGAACACTCTCTACCATGGGCACACTACCAAAATTTTTATGGGAGAGGATGTACCAGTACCCCAAGGAAACTTTAGGTCATTCTCTTATGGACAACTTCAGACAAAATTATACATCCGGATCACTCTAAAGAAATAATGTGCATAAAAGTTTATTTTTCCTTCAGACAAATCTTTAAAAGGCATACAAAAGAAGAGTATATGCCTTCCAACCCAATACCATCCCACCCTGTAAAAAGGTTTTCAGTCAAGCCTCCCCTGTCACTGTGCAAAGCACTCTTTAATACAAACCAACATAGGTGACTATGGACAAGAATCCTCTGATGGAAAAAGGGTTTAAGAGACTAACCCACCGGGATACTGAACAGGTCTGTTGGTAGCGGGTATCGGTCTATGGTATGACTAGGCAAACCCATCAGGGTACTGAACATGCCTGTTGGCAATGGGGCATCACCTCTCACTAATTATCACAACTACCCCACCAGAGTACTGAACAGGCTTGCTGGAAGTGGGTTCTGGTTGAAACATGTCTTGTCTATACTTGTCTGATTGAAAAATCCACTTTTTTCCATCCAAAACAAAAAGAGTAAAGGTCATTATTGGCTTTCATGAAATACAAAATTACAGATGAATTTGCAATATAATTCTCCAAGAAAATGTCCATTTGAGAATCACCCTAAGTCAACTTACTGGTCTGACATCTAAAGCTTGCACTATCTAAGAAGGAAACTTCTTAAGAGTGGAGCCCTAACTAGGAAGCCTAATTTACTCATATTGTGAAATTTATCTATAACATCCAATGATAGTAAAACTCTGAAGCAAGTTAGGAGAGATCTATTCTTCTGGAAAATACATGTACTCCCATGTTCACTGTTGAATGCTACCTCTTCCAATACTTCATTAAAAGAAGATCAATTTTATTTTTGGCATGAGATGCACACATATATGTATTCCCTTGTTTCACTGTTGAATGCTACTATTGTCAATACTCCATTAAACACAGGGCAATTTCATTTCTCTACCATGAAATCATATGATAAGTGATAAGCTATACTTCTAAAATTTGATTGGGTTCTTTTCTCTTATCATCCCTCTCCATTATGATATAAATTGATTAAATCTTCTTGCCTACAGAGATACAACATCTTCGGCATGGGGGAAGGTCAAAGAGCCCCTTCATAACTCTTTTCCAGACCTACATGATCATTCTGTAGCAACCAAATTCAAAAGAATATATGCACATCAGAAGTACAGAACATTCTCATACCAAGTTTTCAAGAAGTTTCAGACTAAAAAGATGAATTTTGACAATTTACAAGAAGTCACACATACTATGGGCATCGATCATACAAAGGTGAAAGCAAAGGTAAAATGGTATTTATTTTCCTATGCTCATAAAACTACAATAAATATGAAGAGATATACTAGATCTTATGACCTTAGTATTAAACCTATGCACCTATCCCTCATACCTATATGCCTAAACCTAATCAACCCTCTCATAGCTCTTGAACATGGTTAAAGGAAAAAATCATATCAAAATATGAAGCATGCATAGCAATGATAACCCACGAATATATTTCGTCCTTAAGCAAATTCACGAATCTATAGTATATCATGAACCACAATCCAACATTAATTTCATCCCCCAAAAGTCTAATCACCTATTCTAAAAATGATGCCCTGATACCCGACATCCTATTCTCATCATTACAACAATGGGTAGATAAGAAATGGCTTATCTGGTGGCGAAGCCATCCAGATAAGCCTCTTTTGGTAGTAATTTTTACAACACCCTCACTCAAACTTACCATCTGCAACACCATCACCATACTCCCCCCTGTTGTGAGCTTCCCTCTAGTTCCGAGCCTGCTCCTATCCGGTACCAAACCCTCCATTAATTTATTACACCCTTGATCTTCAACCCAACCCTTTTCTCAACTTATAATGATGGTTGTTACGAGACATGAACCGGTTTTCCAAATTTATAGGGAAAGCAAGGAATACCAATTATGTCAAGAAAAATATGCCATATTAGGGTGGATACCATTTCTGGAAAACTTTACAGGCTGGAATGAGAAGATATCTCAGGAATTTATACAAGGATATGATGGAGAGATGACATGTATAGGAAATCTACAATTGATAATTAATGAAGCAATAGTAAGGGAAGTTACGGGACTGCCTAGCAAAGGAGCTAAATATTTCAAAGGTGTGGGAATTAACAAAGAGATGTGCCAACAATTCTTGAAGACAGAACATCATCATCCCAAATGGAAGAAATGGATCCCTAGAAATTACACCAAAGAATAATACCATCTAATGATTACCAGTCTTCAATGATTTGTCACTTGTGAAGGAAGGTATGTTGTGACTTTCATCTATCACCTTAGGCTCATGTTGCATTTTGAAGGAGGCCCTAAAATCGATTTTCCCTATTTTTTGTGGATGAGTTTGAATAAAATGGTAAGGGGTGTTAAATCCATCTCCAAAATAGAAAAGAATAGCATCTACCATCAAGGTTTCATTAAAATGCTAGTTTTGCATGAGCTTAGGAAACAGAGGATTAGTTGGAAAACCCTTATCACACAACACCTTCCCACAAGAGATAAATCTATGGAGGAAACCCAGCATGGTCCAAAGAAAAGTAAAGAACCACAAGAGAAAAAGAGCAAGAAGGATAAAACAACTCCACTATCATCTAGGGCAGTGAGCCAGCATGAAAAGGCAGGGTCCTCCTCCATAGTCAGCAAGACTTCTAAAAGCTCCAAAAGGTAAAAAAAAAGTAGTTGAGGAGACTTCCACAGTGGCAGCTGAGAAAGAGGACCACCAGAAAATGATAAAGAAAAGAAAGCAAAGATTAGAAACCATAGCTCAGAAACCAAGAGTAAACAGTCTGTGGAAAAACCCACTGTCACCACTTCACAATTAGAGAGGAAGAAAAGGAAGCCTGCAATCATTCTTGATTCGGTACCTCCTTGTAAAAGGACTACAAGGAGCATGGAAAAGAAGGGAAAAACAATAGTTAGTCCTCATACACAGGAAGACCCAATCAACCTTACCTCCCCTTCTGAGGATCTACCAATTCAAGATGACATCCCTAGTCTGACTAAAGAGAAAGCCACTATTACCCTATGTGGGATGAGGGAGGAAGCCGAGGAAAGGGAGTGCACCTAGCCTGCAATGGTTGAATCAACAAATAACTTGAAAAAAGAACAAATGAAGAAAAGGATTAGGGAATTACAAAATGATGACAAATGTCTCCTATGCCATCCACAGGATCGTTCAAAATCCCCTCTTCGAGCCTAAGTGGCTCCTTTGATTCCTGCTGGAATCGCTGTGAAAATCCCAATCCACCGGTCCTTTCGCTCACCCTCACGGCCTTCTGCACTTTACCGTGGTTATCCCCGACTCAACATCAGGGGTTCGAGGTTCTTGCTATCGAGAGTCACTGTCCTCTCTATTCCCCAATCACCGATGAGCTCTCTCCTCTATGCGCTAGCCCTCCTGAGCTAAGCTTTCACCATATGACTACTACCTCTATGACCATGGCCTTATCTCCTTTCGAGGCTACTCCTATCGGAGTTTCAGCGTTTTCAATGCCAAAATGTGCATGTCCATGGGACTCATGATATGCTGATCCCTGACTTCCTCTGTCGTGTTGAGAGCTGGCCTCCACTATGGCTCTGTCTTCCTCCGCTGCTATGTTGACAGCTGGCCCCCACTGATCGGGATTTCACGTTTCACGATTTCAAAATGCACGAACCACTTGTCCACAGGATCTCTGATATCCCGATGGCTTCAACTCCGATGGATGCTTCCCTATTGGGACTTTCCCAATGGCATTGATGGTTGCCACGTGTCCTCCTCAATGGGACGGTCCCAATTATGTTGGGATTTCGGGACTTCTAATGTCCTATTTCCTTCAACTCTGGGAACTCTGATTTCCCGACTGGCAATATGCCGACTCGCTCTGGATCTCCGACACCTGTCCCTCCCTGAACGGATGGCTCAGATTATGTCAGGGTCTTCGACCTGAAACTCCCCGATGTCTTGCTCATGGGAATGCCAATTTCCCAATGCACCAAAATGTTGATGGTGCTAGATCTCTGCCACGTGCTCTCTGCCAACGGACGGTCCAGATCTCGTCGATATTTTTTGGCTGTTGGTGTCCCAATTCTCACGACCTCGAGAATCTCGATTTCCCGATGGTCGATTTCCCAATGGCTAACCCGCATGAAAATTCCACAGATCTGACGGCTGTCGGGACTATGATCTAAGATCTGACAGCTCAGATCTTTTCTCCTACGCGCTTTTCCTGGACGTGAAGATCAACGACCCAGATCTTCTTTCTTCGCCCGATCCGAAGGCTCCTGTTGCTCCCTCCTGAGCTCCCTGCGTGCCTTCTCCTACGCTCAACCTCTGCGCAACTTTTACCGATCCAACGACTGACGGGATTTCTATATGAGATCTGACGACTGTCGGTCTTCTCCTGCTATAGGCTCCTCCTGAGCTCCTCTTGGACGTGAAACTCCTCAATGGTATAGATCTCTCTACCTGCCGATATAACGACTGCTATTGCTCCCTCCTGAGCTTATGCACTTCTTGCAGTCATGAATTTGTGCGTGAAAGCACTGCTCCTCCTGAGCTTTATCTTCGAATCCTTTTGAACCCTCGAAGGACCCTTTGACTCCTGCACCTCGGCAGAGTCTTCATGCACCAAAGGGCTATCTCTTCTGAGCTTTCACAAACACTCATACCCTTTGAGGGATTTTTTTTTCTTTCTTCTCCTTTAGATGGAGAATTGTAATGGCCTCCTGACTGACTATTTTCTAAAGCACCCTTTTGCTGAGACTATCAGGGTATTCAACAACCCAGTGGAGGTCCTTCAGTGGACTCTCCCTTCACAACCCAAAACTCAGAGAGCCCAATTCACCTTTGTGCTTATCTGCACAACATCTCAATGCCCTTCTGGTAGAGTTCCCCTCTTCCACAGAACGTTCAACAATTATGTCCCTTTCTCTTGTGCACTCCTTGCATCTGCTCAATGCCCACCTGGCAGAGATTCTACATAACTCCTTAGAGATTCTATCTTTTTAACTCACAGCAAAGTTCCTCCAACTGCACCTTGTGCTTATGCTCAATGCCCACCTGGCAGAGTCTACAAAAATTAAAGCCAAGTTCTGTCTGCAATTGTGTTTAAGCCACACAGCCTTACCTCCTGAGGTGTTCAACAACCTCACTAGTCTTCTTACTGAGTTGATGATTCCAGTCCTATGCCTCAGCATGCCTTTGTCTGAACCCGCAGCATTCAGAAGTTCATCCTCAGTGCACTGGTATTCAGAGACCGCAGTACTCTGTCACGCCCTCCTGGCATGAAACCTCAAAGACCTTCACCCTAGAAATAAAACACACTCCTGCAGAATGCATCAACACACATACATTCACAGCATAAAAGGAACACACACAGACATTCATATAACATAGAACTCATGCAGGAAAAACTACTTCTGATTATATTAAACAATGGCAAATGCCTGTAATTACAATGTGTTCTCGAGCTCTCTCTAGATCTTCTCTCCTACAACCATGCTCCTCTTTGTCTCTTCTCTATCTCTACTCTAACTCGTCTCACTCAAAATGAGATCTGAAAAAAATCTCTTTTACCTGAGGGGCTCATCAAGATCTTCCCTCCAGGTCCACCTACTCTAATAAATTACATTCAATGTTGTCTAGTCCAGCATATGGATCTAGATCTCAGCCGATCTAGCATTAAATTCAATCCTATCTACATCCTGCACAAAGGTACGGCTTCCATGGCTCACCAGCCTAAGAATTTAAATTACATTCAATTCAGATTTAAATGAGGTTGCGCCTCTCTTAAATGCGTGATTTGAATTCGCAGATGTGGTTGGCTAGCTGGCTGACTGCGTGGAGAGATGCTCCTGCATCAAACTCCTCAGCTGCAAAATCATGAGCTCCTGCTCATGCGCTTCCCCTCTAAGCGATTGGAAATCCTCCTGGATCCCAAATAAGTCTTTGGAGCTTTCCATCTGCTCCATCCTACCGCTGTTTTTGTTTCTGCTGCACTGCTACTGCTGCTTCTTCTCTGCCCAGCCTCTCCTCACTGGCAGTTCTTGCTGATCAGATCAACAGCTCCATGATCTCCTCAATCACTTCATCCAGCTGCTCCCATGGCTGGTCCTATTCATGCAGTCTCCTCAGCTGTAAAAATTTTTGGCACATGGGCAGATCACCCTGATCTCCCATGCCTCCTTCATCTGTTTCCAACTTCACCTGTTGGATGTGCACACTCTGCACTTTCACCCTTTCCTCCAGGGCTTCTATCTACTCCCACAGATCAGCAAAACAAATGTTGTCTGTCTCTTCTTCTTCTTCTGCTGCAAACTCTCCTGTTGTAGTCTTTTCAGCTTCCTGGCTGAAAATATTGAACCATTCCTTAGAATGCTCATCATCCTCTGCTTCTGCTCTTGATGCAAAATCCCACATTGCAGTCTCTTCATCTTCATCGTTGAATGCGTTGAGCCATTCCTCGGAATTCTCACTCTCTTCTTCCACTTCCTCTTCTTCTTCTATTGTCAGCTCCAATGCTACAGCGCTCTCAGCTCGCTGGATGAAACGATTGAGCTGTTACTTAGAACGCTCATTCTTCTCTTCGTCTACTCCTTCGGTTGTCATCTCCAATGCTACAGCTCTTTCAGCTTCCTTGATGAATATGTTGAGACACTCCTCAGAATGATCGCTCTCTTTTCTTTCTTTCCTGACAGTCCTCATCAACTGTGGCTATCCTTCTGCTATTGCTGCATCTGCAACATAGATTTCTACCTCCTCCTAGGCACATGGTAGGAATATCCCAATTCCCCCAATCATCAGAAGATCATCCTAATCTTTCACCTCTTCTATCAGCTACACCTACTGATCCCTTTCCATCTCTGAATTTATGAGACTATCAGACAGTCTCATCTGCTCTATCAGCTCCTCTAGCTGATCCAAATTCATCTGCTCATCCCTGTCCACCTGGCAATATGGGATGTCTCTGCTATCCTCCTGGAAGACTATGAGATCAACTGATCCCACCTTCATCAACACTCCATGCTGAATTGAACTCTTCTCCGAGTCCACGAGACTTTCAGACAGTCTCAAATGTTCATCTCTGCCCACCTGGCAGTCCAAGATGCTTTCGCTGCCCTCTTGGCAGTCTTCGAGTTCCCGCAGCGATCTCTCATCATTGCCCTCCTGGAAAATTGAAATTTCCACTTCTCTACCCTCCTGGCAGTGCTTGAGATTCTCAGATGACCCCAATTCAAATTCTTCATCATCGAGACCTCTCCCAGTCTCTGGCTCACAGTGATCAATCATCTTTTCCTCTGTGGCCTTGAGGTTTTCAGCATACCTCAACCATTCCTTTAACAACCTACGTTGTCTTATGACCATCATCTCCCTGACTAGCCATTTCACCTTTGGCATCTTCATGGGCCATTCATACACCCATCTTGGCTTCTTATTCTGCCGCATCCATAGTTCGAGCTCCTCCATTTTTGCCCTGATATCATCAAGTTTCTTCAATCTTTCAGCTGGGCTCATCAGCTCTGGCTTCTTCCGTTGAGCAGACCTATGGCCTTTAGTAGCCGTCTTGTTGTATCTATCTGCCTCCCTGACAGATCTGTCACTATCACTCTACATATTGAGTGTGTCCAGCTTCATCCTTCTACAGTCTCCCTGACTGTCTTCTCGACTGCTACCTACCTGTAAACAATCATCACAGAGTCCTCATTAACTCTGTCTTCTTCTTGCTCCTCTGTCTGCAATATACAAACAGATTCCTGCTCTGATACCACTTTGATGTGCATCAAAGTGCTTTCCTCCTCTGCCTCTTCCTGCCTGAAATATACAAGCAAGAACTAGCTCTTATACCACTTGATGACATACGTCTCCTATGTCGTCCACAGGATCATTCAAAATCCCCTCTTCGAGCCTAAGCGAATCCTTTGATTCCTACTAGAATCGCTGTGAAAATCCCAATCCATAGGTCCTTTCGCTCACCCTCACGGACTTCTGTACTTTACCATGGTTATCCCCGACTCAGCATCGGGGGTTCAGGCTTCCTGTTGTCGAGAGTCACTGTCCTCTCTATTCCCCGATCACCGATGAGCTCTCTTCTCTATGCGCTAGCCCTCCTAAGCTAAGATTCCACCATATGACCACTACCTCTGTGACCGTGGCCTTATATCCTTTTGAGGCTACTCCTATCGGAGTTTTTGTGTTTTCAATGCCAAAATGCACATGTCCATGCGACTCGCGATATGTCGATCCCCGACTTCCTCTATCGTGTTGATAGCTGGCCTCCACTATGGCTCTGTCCTCCTCTGCTACTGTGCTGACAGCTGGCCCCCACTGATCGGGATTTCACGTTTCACGATTTCTAAATGCACGAACCACTTGTCCACGAGATCTCTGATATCCCGATGGCTTCAACTCCGATGGACGCTTCCCTTTCGAGACTTTCCCGATGGCGTTGATGGTTGCCATGCGTCCTCCTCAATGGGACAGTCCCAATTATGTTGGGATTTTGGGACTTCTAATGTCCTGTTTCCTTCAACTCTGGGAACTCCGATTTCCCGACTGGCAATATGCCGACTCGCTCTGGATCTCCGACACCTATCCCTCCCTGAACGGATGGCTCAGATTATGTCGGGGTCTTCGACCTGAAACTCCCTGATGTCTTGCCCACAGGAATGCCAATTTCCCGATCCACCAAAATGTCGATGGCGCTAGATCTCTGCCACGTGCTCTCTGCCAATGGATGGTCTAGATCTCGTCGAGATTTCGTGGTTGTTGGTGTCCCAATTCTCATGACCTCGAGAATCCTGATTTCCTGATGGCTAACCCGTGTGCAACTTCCACAGATATGACGGCTGTCGGGACTATGATCTAAGATCTGACGGCTCAGATATTTTCTCCTGCGTGCTTTTCCTGGATGTGAAGATCAATGACCCATATCTTCTTTCTCCACCTGATCTGATGGCTCTTGTTGCTCCCTCCTGAGCTCCCTGCGCACCTTCTCCTGCGCTCAACCTCTACGCAACTTTTCCCAATCCAACGGCTGATGGGATTTCTATATGAGATCCGATGGCTGTCGATCTTCTCTTGCTGTAGGCTCCTCCTGAGCTCCTCTTGGACGTGAAACTCCTCAATGGTCCAGATCTAACGACTGTTGCTTCTCCCTCCTGAGCTTATGCACTTCTTGCAGTCACAAATTTGTGCGTGAAAGCACTATTCCTCCTGAGCTTTATCTTCGAATCCTTTCGAACCCTCGAAGGATCCTTTGACTCCTGCGCCTTGGCAGAGTCTTCACGCACCAAAGGGCTATCTCTTCTGAGCTTTCACAAACACTCAGACCCTTTGAGGGATTTTTTTTCTTTCTTCTCCTTCAGATGGAGAATTGTAACGGCCTCCCGACTGACTGTTTGCTCAAGCACCCTTTTACTGAGACTATCAGGGTATTCAACAACCCAGTGGAGGTCCTTTAGTGGACTCTCCCTTCACAACCCAGAACTCAAAGATTCCTCTTCACCTTTGTGCTTATCTGCACAACATCTCGATGCCCTTCTGGCAGAGTTCCCCTCTTCCATAGAACGTTCAACAGTTCTGTCCCTTTCTCTTGTGCACTCCTTACATATTCTCAATGCCCACCTGGCAGAGCTTCTACAAAACTCCTCAGAGATTTTGTCTTCTTAACTCACAGCAGAGTTCCTCAAACTGCACCTCGTGCTTATGCTCAATGCCCACCTGGCAGAGCTCTACAGAAATTACAACCAAGTTATGTCTGCAACTGTGTTTCATCCACACATCCTTACCTCCTAAGGTGTTCAGCAACCTCACTGGTCTTCTTCTTGAGTTGATGATTCTAGTCCTGTGCCTCAGCATGCCTTTGTCTGAACCCGCAGAGTTCAGAAGTGCATCCTCAGTGCACCGGTATTCAGAGACCGCAGTACTCTATCATGCCCTCCTAGCATGAAACCTCAAAGACCTTCACCCTGGAAATCAAACACACTCCTGCAGAATGCATCAACACACATACATTCACAGCATAAAAGGAACACACACATACATCCATATAACACAGAACTCATGCAGGAAGAACTGCTTCTGATTATATTAAACAATGGCAAATTCCTGTAATTACAATGTGTTCTCGAGCTCTCTCTGGCTCTTCTCTCCTACAACCATGCTCCTCTCCGTCTCTTCTCTATCTCTNCTACTCTAATAAATTACATTCAATGTTGTCTAGTCTAGTATCTAGATCTAGATCTCAGCCGATCTAGCATTAAATCCGATCCTATATACAGCCTGCACAAAGGCATGGCTTCCATGGCTCACCAGCCTAAGCATTTAAATTACATTCAATTCAGATATAAATGAGACTGCGCCTCTCTTAAATGCGTGATTTGAATTCGCGGACGTGGCTAGCTAGCTGGCTGACTGCGTGGAGAGATGCTCCTGCATCACAAAAACAAAATCAGGAACTTCAACAGGAAGTAAAGGAATATCAACTCTTGGATAGATATATTAAAAAAAAAATGAACAGTTGAAAGCAACCAGCCAACAAATTCAAGACGACCATGAGGATACCTCTAACAAGCTCAAGAAGGTATTAAGACTCCTACAATATGTTAGGGTCATCAAAAGGAAGCTAAGAGAAGAGGCTTCAACCATCAATATCATTGATGCACCCAAGTAAAGAACACAGTCTCAAGTTTTGAAAATTTTGAGTTTTGTTTTCAATTACATGAGGATATGCAATGATTTTGGCATGGGGGAATGTTGAGACCTGAAATTGACATTCTCATTACCCTATTTTTCTCTTCACATATACCTTTTTGGACCTACTTAAAGCTTGAGTGAATTACAAGAATGCTAGTACTTGCCAGTATTAAGGTCATAAGGTAAAGTATGGTTACTGTTAAGAACCAAACAACAATATAGCATAGAAAAACCTCAGGAAAAGTACTCAACGCCTTGAAAAAGAGATAATTTCAAATAATAAGCCTCTTCGAGGAGGCAGCCTCCTTTTACCCCACTTAAATGTTCAAGTACAAGATGATTCAAAATGAAAATGTCTCCTTGGTATATATAGG
This sequence comes from Picea sitchensis, assembly GCA_010110895.2. Classification (NCBI taxonomy): domain Eukaryota; kingdom Viridiplantae; phylum Streptophyta; class Pinopsida; order Pinales; family Pinaceae; genus Picea; species Picea sitchensis. Next base: position 17,126 of record SNQJ01S0042565.1, read on the forward strand.
AGACTAGGAGGTATAATTACAAATAATGGCCTAAAGCCGACATAATTAAAATAACATTACTAATC
>SNQJ01S0042565.1:39172-50608 GCA_010110895.2 Picea sitchensis
ATAGGTTGTGAAGCCTAAGTGCAGACGTTGTCACGGAAAAGCCTGAGAGAAGCTCCACAGGTCTGCGAGTGGGTGAACAAAATTTTGCAGAGGGAGCGTTTAGTTCATTTCACAGAAAATAGCCAGGAAGGTTGGACAGTTGAAATCCCCTGGAGAGATTTCACGAGAACCCGAGGGCCTTCAGATCTTGCAAAGATACAAGGAGGTTAAGCCGTGAACATTCAAAGATTCGAAGCTAGGAGGAAGTGGTGCCATCGATCTAGGTTCATAGGGACCGTCAGATCTGCACGTGTCATCGCATATCGGCATATCGCGAGTAGGATCATCAAGTTGGTGGAGCAGAAGTAGCGATATTGTGATCTGCGATATCTCGATAAAATCATAACTGTTGATTGTGTGGGACACACGTCAAAGGATCCTAAGGAATCGGGGTTCAGAGAATCAGGGTTCTCGACAACAGAGAACACTTGCATGTTGGATTCACGATACGCGATATCCTGAGGTGACGTGGTAGTGTGGGACCACCGGGTAGTGTGGATTACAGTTGGAAGCTTATCAGGGATCAGGAAAAGATAAGAACCGAGTCCATCAACATCAGGACTCACGATCCCGCGAGTTCTGAAGTTCCGATAGAAGGATAAAAGGTGGAGAAGATGATCCCACACGTGTCTCGGAAAATCGGCATATCAGGGTTCGGAGAGTTGAGGTTCGATTTGTTGACATCGCAAATAGTGATACTCCGATAGTGGGAACTCCGATAGAGAGGAGAAGAAAGTCAGTGATTGACCCACATCGAGATTCGGGGGATCGCAAGGCGTAAGGGTATGACTACAGGATTCGCGAAATAGTGAATTCCGATTTCCTGATTTGATAAAGTGGATCAGTAAGGAATTGTTGTGGGTAGAGGATTCCAGACAGGGAATTAGAAGAGCATTCATGCTCTTTGGGCCAAGGTTAGAGAAGGTCCTGGTGATCATGACCGTCCCCCGAGGAGTGGGGAGGTTTACGTCAGAGTGGTATCAGAGCCGGAATAGTTCTTTGCTTTCTATAACAGAGAAGGAGAAGGAGTAAATACACCATGCCACCTAGAAGGGAAAGGCAGTCACCTAGTCCAGAGGACAGGGATGCTCGAAGAAGAGGTAGGCCGGCAGGAAATCCAGAAATGGAGCACCAAATGAGGGATCTCCGAGCAAGACTCGAAGAGATGGAAACAACGCAGAGACACGGAGCTGGTGCTGGGGATCTTAGCGATTTCGAAGTTGAAGAAGAAGATGGACACGAAGAAGAGGTCACAGCAGAGGATGCATCAACGAAGTGATTGATAAAATCTATCGCCAGAATGAGTTCCAAGACCAAAATGGACATTCCAGCTTACAAAGGAAGCCTGGATGCAGAAGAGTTGTTGGACTGGATCAGAGCTCTTGATACCTACTTCGACTATGAAGATATCGAAGAGGATAAGAAGGTAAGGCAAGCTGTTACTAAGTTAAAGGGACATGCAACCTTGTGGTGGGACGAGCTACAGGCAGATAGACATTCCAAAGGAAAACAGAAGATTAAAAGTTGGGATAGGATGATTGCTAAGATGAAAGCGAAATTCATCCCCAGAGATTATCAGATCACACTATTCAGGCGAATGCAGAACCTGAGACAGAAGTTGATGACGGTGAAGGAGTACACTGAAGAATTCTACAAGCTCAACATCAGAGCGGGTCATCGGGAGAGCGATGATGAGAAGGTCGCTAGATACTTGAATGGCCTGAGATACGACATTCAAGATGAATTAAGCTTGGCAACTATCAGGACAGTTGAAGATGCTTATCAGATGGCTCTAGAAGCCAAGGAGAAGTTGAGCCATAAGCAAGGGCAGCGAGGGCGAGGCAGAAGCCACCCCAGAGGCAAGGCAGTTGCCCAAGAAAGAACTCAGAAACCCAAGGAGGAATGGAAGAAACCTCAGGGTAAGGTGGAAAGAGGAAGAACCTCACAGCAGAGGCATCCATATGCTGAATCGAGAGGACATCAAAATGATCAGCGGGGAGATTACGCTGATGCAAACACTCTTCCTCGTACTAGAGGTCGAGGTAGGGGAAGAGGAGGAGTGATCACATGTTTTACATGTGGAAATAATGGACACAAGTCATTCGAGTGTCCAGAGAAAAAGAAGGATGCTGGGGAAGCTCACATCACTGAGGCGCAGAGGCGTGATGTTGAGAACGAAGATGCAGACAGCGGAAGATCGCTTGGGATGCATAAATTCCTTTTGACACCCGAGAAGGAGGTGGAGGACATAGCTCAGAGAAGCAGACTGTTTAGAACCACTTGCACAGCCAAGGACAGAAAGTGCAAGGTCATTGTAGACAGCGGGAGCACAGACAATCTCGTTTCGACCGAGATGGTGGAAAATTTGGAGCTGGAGACGATCAATCACCCGAGTCCATACAAGGTATTTTGGTTACAGAAGGGACATCAGGTGAGTGTCACTAAACAATGTTTAGTTGATTTCAAAATGGGTGAGTATAAGGATAAGGTCCTATGTGATGTCATTCCCATGGATGTCTATCACGTATTGCTGGGTAGACCATGGCAGTACAACCAAAATGTGGTTCATGACGGGAGAATAAACACATACACTTTGGAGAAGGATGGGATGACACACTGATTGCTTCCGAAAAAGGATGAGGAGGTGAAGCTGGAAGTAAGCAACACCATACTTCTCATGAGTGGGAAGGAGCTTCTCACGGAGATGGAGAAGAACGAATATCCACAATTCTTTGTGGTCAGGAAGCCGAGAATTGTCCTGACTAGCACAAGAGTGGACGACTTGCCAGAAGAAATTCAGGAACCTCTGGGGGAGTTCACTGACATCATCGTGGATGAATTACCTTGTTTGTTGCCACTGATGAGGAGTGTGAGTCATCACATCGATCTCATACCCGGAGCTAGTTTGCCAAATAAAGCTACATATAGATTGACACCATAGGAGAATGAGGAAGTCAAGAGGTAGGTATAGGACTTGCTGGATAAGAGCTTGAGTCTGTGTGTTGTTCTAACAGTACTAAGTCCAAAGAAGGATGGAGGCTGGAGGATGTGTACAGACTCTAGAGCGATAAACAAAATAACCATCAGGTACAGATTTCCACTGCCGAGAATGGATGATCTGATGGATTGCCTGAGTGGGGAAAATTAGTTTTCGAAAATTGATCTGAAAAGCGGATATCACCAGATTCGCATGAGAGAGGGTGATGAGTGGAAAACAACATTCAAGACAAACGAAGGTTTGTACGAATGGTTGGTCATGTTGTTTGACTTGACAAACGCGTCGAGCACATTCATGAGACTGATGAATGAAGTCCTGAGGGAGTTCATCAGAAAATTTGTAGTTGTGTATCTGGATGATATATTGATCTACAGTAAGACAAGGGCTGAACATTTGAAGCATTTGGCCATTGTGATGAGGAAGCTACAACAGGAGAAGTTGTTGTTCAACATGAAGAAGTGTTCCTTCATGAAGACAGAACTCATTTACTTGGGTTTTGTTATTTCAGAAAATGAGTTAAAGATGGATCCTAAAAAGGTGGAAGTGATTAAGAATTGACCATCACCCAGAAATGTTTTCGAGGTGAGAAGTTTCCATGGTTTGGCTAGTTTCTACCGAAAGTTCATTAGGAATTTCAGTGGAATTAGTGCAGCGATGATGGACACAGTGAAGAAGCGGCATAAGACTTTTCACTAGACAGCAGAGGCTGAAAAGAGCTTCAATATGTTGAAGTGGAAGATTATAGAGCAACCCGTGTTAGTGTTGCCTGATTTCCAGAAGACATTCCAAGTGAAGTGTGACGCAAGCGGATATGCCATAGGAGCGGTCTTGAGTCAAGAGGACAAACCAGTCGCATACTTCAGCGAAAAACTGGATGAGGCGAAACTGAAATGCTCCACGTATGATAAAGAATTTTATGCTATCATACAGGCATTAAAGAAGTGGAGGCATTACTTAATCCCAAAAGAATTTGTATTGTACAGCGATAATCATGCATTGCAGTTTGTGAGTCAACAGGAGAAGTTGAACCAGAAACATGCAAAATGGGTAGAGTATATGCATAATTTCACATTTGTGATTAAACACATTTCAGGGACTGCTAACAAAGTGGTTGATGCTTTGAGCAGGAAATGTTTGTTGTTGCAGGAGTTCAAAGTCAAGACGTTGGGTTTTGATAATCTGAAGGACATGTACGCAGGAGATGCAGACTTCGGAGAAGCATATGAAGCAGCCGAGAATCCAGTTCTCAGAGATCGGAGCCCGTGGATAGACTGGATGATTCAGGATGGATTGTTGTTTCGAGGCAATCAACTATGTATTCCAATTTGCTCCATGAGGGAGAATTTGGTGAAGGAAAATCATAGTGGCATATTAGCAGGTCACTTTGGTCATGACAAAATGTTCACGAAGCTGAGAAAATCGTATTTTTGATCGAGCATGCAGGAATATGTCAAGAGGTTTGTGGACAGGTGTCGAATTTGTCAACATTCGAAGGGACGGAAGTAGAATGCAGGTTTTTATCAACCATTGCCCATACCAGAGAGGCCATGGGAGGCAATCAGCATGGATTTTGTATTGGGTTTGCCGAGGACGCAGAGAGGTGTTGATTCCATCTTCGTGGTGGTAGACAGGTTTTCGAAGATGGCACATTTTATTCCGTGTCAGAAGACCAGCGATGCGACCCACTTCGCAAACTTGTTTTTCAAAGAGGTCGTCAGACTGCATGGATTACCGAGAAGCATAGTCTCAGACAAGGATACAAAGTTCATAGGTCATTTTTGGAGAACGCTATGGAAGAAGCTAGGGACTAACCTGGCATTTAGTTCAGCATATCATCCGCAGACAGATGGACAAACAGAGGTGGTGAACAGAAGTCTGGGGGATCTATTGAGAAGCTTGGTTACAGAGCACCACAGTAGTTGGGACCAGATATTACCACAGGTAGATTTCACGTACAATGATTCAGTGAATCGGAGTACAGGAAAAAGTCCATTCCAGATTTTGCACGGGACACAACCGAGGGTAGTTTCTGAACTCAGGGAGTCAGAACAGGCTACGACTAGCAGTGCTAGCGCTGAATAATTCGCTGAAGCGATGAGAGAACTTCACAACAAGGTGAAGCAATGATTGCAAGACTCGAATCAAGAGTACAAGCGCAGAGCCGATCAGCGGAAGAGACGACTTTAGTTTGAAGTTGGTGATTTGGTTCTAGCACACTTGAGGAAGGAAAGGTTCCCAAGGGGAACATACAACAAGCTCAAAATGAAAAAGATCAGACCATGTAGAGTCCTGAGGAAATTTGGAGAAAATACTTATGAGCTTGAGTTGTCGGATGGGATCGGGATATCTCCGATATTCAATGTTTCGGATTTATACCCCTACAGGGCTGGGGAAGCAAAGACTGGAACTGGGGAACTAGTGATCCAGCGACAGAAGCAATTACCAGTTGTACAGAAGCCTCAGATGGAGTGCATACTGGACAAGCGAATGGGAAAGAAGACCAGGTGGAAGCAGTATTTTGAATACCTGGTAAAATGGAAGAATCACCCAGTGGAGGATGCCAGCTGGGAGACATAAGCAGTAATACAGAAGCATGGACAGACCATGCAGGAGCTCATGGACAGGAGCCCATGAAAGTTTTCAAGACGAGGAGTATGATGTAGGAGCACCACTCACTCATCAAGCGAGCCAACACATTTAGAGGAAACAGCTGGACAGCACCAGCACACATTTTGAAATACTTGAAAAGTTGTTGCACGATCTTTATTGAATTCAGTCATAAAGAAGCGCACTTGTATTGTAAAGGGGACCTTGAGCCTTTAAGCTCTCGTCCTTAGTAGATAGGGAGGCACTTAATAAATTTAATGCAGGTAGATAGAATAGTTAAGTCTAGATTAGACAGTTTTATTTCGAGAGGGAAAACGGATATAGACACCCTCCCTTTGTACATTGTAAAGATAGTATTCAGGAGCAAGAAGAGAGAGCAGAGCAGAGAATGGTTGGAAGAACACCCATGTACAAAGATTGAATTAATAGAAGAAAACTTAGATTCAATTCCATGGTTATGTGTTATTTCTCTGTGTGTTGATGTTATGCTCATGAGTATTTGCTTCTTGTTATGCACTTGCTTTATATGTTGTGTATGTGATTCATGGTTGATTTGAAATCTGAGAGAATGAGTGAATGAGTTTCAATTGTTTCTCTAAGTGAGCCAGAGAATTCCTACAAGGAGTGCAGTTGAATTTGTCCGTAAGGAGTGCGTGAATGCAAGGATTACTTATGGATAACTTTTGTTTTCATCTCAGAAGTGCAGATTTGGCATCAGATCCATGCAAGGTGTGCGCAGGCTGGACAAAGTCTCAAGTTGCGATTCTGAGCAGAAGGAGTGAAGACTGCTGCTGCAGGTGTGCGTAGAGTCGAGAAACTCAACACTTAGTCATGTTTGAAGAATTTCCATGAGGGTTGTGTGCAAGGAGTTTCTGGAAGAAGCTCGAAAGCTGTGAAAGCTCAGGAGGGATAGGTCCATAGGTTGCGAAGCCTAAGTGCAGATGTTGTCATGGAAAAACCCGAGAGAATCTCCATAGGTCGGTGAGTGGGTGAACAAAATTTCGCAGAGGGAGCGTTTAGTTCATTTCGCAGAAAATAGCCAGGAAGGTTGGACAGTTGAAATCCCCTGGAGATATTTCACGAGAACTCGAGGGCCTTCAGATCTTGCAAAGTTGCAAGGAGGTTAAGGCGTGAACATTCAAAGGTTCGAAGCCAGGAGGAAGTGGTGTCGTCGATCTGGGTTCATAGGGACCGTCAGATCTTCATGTGCCATCGCATATCGGCATATCGTGAGTAGGAGCATCAAGTTGGTGGAGCAGAAGTAGCGATATCATGATCCACGATATCCCGATAAAATCATAACTGTTGATTGTGTGGGACACATGTCAAAGGATCCCAAGGAATCAGGGTTCTCGACGACAGAGAACACTTGCATGTTGGATTCGCGATACGCGATATCCCGAGGTGACGTGGCAGTGTGGGACCACCGGGTAGTGTGAAGTACAGGTGGAAGCTTATCGGGGATCGGGAAAAGATAAGACCCAAGTCCACCGACATCAGGACTCGCGATCCTGCGAGTTTTGAAGTTCCGATAGAAGGATACAAGGTGGAGAAGACGAGCCCACACATGTCTCGGAAAATCGGCATATCGAGGTTCAAAGAGTTCAGGTTCGATTTGTTGACATCGCAAATAGCGATACTCCGATAGCGGGAACTCCGATAGAGAGGAGAAGAAAGTCAGTGATTGACCCACGTCGGGATTCGGGGGATCGCAAGGCGTAAGGGTATGACTACAGGATTCGCAAAATAGCAAATTCTGATTTCCCGATTTGATAAAGTGGATCAGTAAGGAATTGTTGTGGGTAGAGGATTCCCAACAGGGAGTTAGAAGAGCATTCACGCTCTTCGGGCCAAGGTTAGAGAAGGTCCTAGTGATCGTGACCATTCCCCGAGGAGTGGGGAGGGTTACGTCACGCTAGCAAGGCAAAAGAAAATTCAACAGAACAAGAAAGCATGCGAGCCCAAAGACAAAAGATCCTACTCATCATATATGGGATTTATACAATTGTAAAAGGGTTGTTCTTGGGTTGTTGTTTTTGTTGTCCTTGTTCTTGTTGTGGGATATTTTTTATATGTTGGGTTTTAGTTGAGAAAAGGTTCTTTAAATGTAATATGTATACATTTTTAGGGTAAATAGAGTTTTGCGACATGACTCTGGAGCCAGAAGTCTATAACAGAGCATTATATTGTATCTCTGAGGGTGTATATGATAAGTTCTGATGATAATATATAAAGAAGGATCCAAAATTTTGAAATATGATGCGTCATTCTATGTTTATGCTTGTTCATTATATCTTTACAATACTTTTTTATTATTCATAAGCTCCATATGATGTTTCTATGTATGAATGATTTTCTCAACTTAAGTATATTCAGTTCCTATGTGTATGAGCTCAGATATGTTTTCTAGTTAGCCTGTCTTGCGCAAGATCATGGTGAATCTTGAAGGTTATTGGTACCCACCTAAGTATTCTCTTTTCCCTTCGCTATCTTTCTATATTGATTGTGGTTTGACTGAGACTTATTTTCTTCAGAGGAGATGAAAATTCTAGTGCTCTAGACTACACAATACCTTTTGTTGGTAACCTGAGGAGGACCTTGGTTTGATCAATTCCATGACAATAGTGTGATGGGGTCATATCGATTCAATGATTGACCTGACAATGTAGAGGTACCCTAGTGGGTGAGGAAAATATTTATTTGTATTATTCCATGATATTATCTACTTGCTTCTGTTGCATGGAGAGATCTGTCATAGAGGGCATGGTTGTGGCTACAACCTTTCACTCACTTTGAGAGTGAATCACGAAGAAGACAAACTTCTTGGTCTGATAGATGACCTTCCTGCATTGTTTGGAAGAGATCAAGGAAATGGCAGTAGTTGGGACTACCTCGAGTATCCTGTAGAATTTCTTGTCCAAAGTAATACTAACACTACAAGGCCTACCCTCATATACAACATGACGTTTCCATAAAAAAAGTTGGCCCAAAATAACATCACAAGTTCAAGGGGAGAGACACCACACAATACCTCATCTTTGAAGGGATTGAATCCATAAGAAAGGCGACATCGTTGGTTGATGAGAAGATCAATTTCTTGGTAGAGACATCAAATGGTGTATGGATTTGGGTGTGGCATTATCAACAGGGTCGACTTCCTTACAACCTTTGATGAGATGAGGTTATTATAGCTACTGCTATCAATGATGAATTGAAGTGGAGTACCATTCACCCACATCTGTGAATGAAAGAGACGCTTGCCTTCCTCTGGCTCATCAGGTTCATTGGGCTAGATCTTGGAGTTTGCAACAGTGGAATTGGGTTCCACATCGATAATGCATCTCCCCTTTTCTGGTTTTGACTCTAAGTTGGAACCCGCATCTGATTCATAGGATTTCACCTTTTCCACCAATGAATTCTTTGAGAAACAATCAATAGTGTTATGCCAGGGGCTCTTATGGAAGTCACACGACTTCCTGGTGTCTTTATTTTTCTTTCCATTGTCCTTATTTGTTTGTGGCTTAGACTCGTTGTCCTTAGGATATCCATATTTGTTTTTCCATTTGTTCTTTGGGTTGGGGTTTCCCTTGCCCTACTTCTACTATGAGGGGTTCCCAGACCCAAACTTCCACATCTTTTTTTTCATCTTCTACTTGATGTTGACACCACATCGATAGGTCATACCCAAGGATGAGATGTCTATAAACTCCATTTCTATATAGATGAATCTATGTAGATCATCATGGTACTTGAATACCAAATTTTGCTCAGAATATTTGATACCCATCTTGGTGCGTAAGGTACAGAAGACATTGGTGAACTCTGGCACTGTTTGGTCTCTTTCATGCCACAATGTGGTCCATCTTGTATATAATTATTCATAACTTCCAACAAGGTATTATTGTTCCTTAATAACATCCTTGAATGAACCCCTAGTGGGTGAAACTATAAATAATGTGAATCCCTCTATTTCCTTTTTCTCATAGAAAGTATCCCACCAATATTTGACATTGGGGACGACATTGAGGAGCACAAATGTAATCTTTTCTCTATAGAAAAAGTTGTGAAAATAAAAATACCCTTCTAGAAGGTTTAACCATTTATCTACAGAATCCAAATCTATTTTACCTTAACATATAGGAATATCAAAATCGATATGTACCTTGAAGGGGGCGACACCTCCACTTGAGATAGATGTGTTTCTTTTCGGTAGTCATCGAAGGATTTGTGCAACATTTTCCATCATCTCATTCCTCTATCACTCAAGGTATTCCTCGAGCAACATTTTGAAGGGATCTCCTATCCCTTCATCTTTATTTTCTCCCTCCATGGAAGGTTTCTTGGGTGTGGGAGAGCATTTTTCCTCAAGAGAAACAAACTCGAGACCCAACTCTCTATACCCTAACCTCATTGGGGACATGCACTAAAAATGACAAGGAGAAGACCGATCTGATACCACTGATATGAATTTATGAGTAGAAAAAAATAAAAACAAATATTTATAATATTAACACTTAGACATAGTGAATAATAATAGAGATACAGTAAAACTTGACATTTATTAAATAAGAAGTATGTTGAAACTGTAAAATATAGACTGAAACAAGCTTGTTAGAATGGTGGAAAATTATCTTTTAGAAGAGATGTGACAACTACAATCATCCACAAGAAGATGAGTACAATGAGGCTCTGAAACAATTTCTACAATAAAAATGAATTCCAAAACCCTAGACATCCAAAAACCTAACCCTAGGAGATGAAGCAAAAAAAGTCATGTGGGCCCTGTTGGGGTAAGTTGGTACATCAATTTCCCCGAGTCATAACTTTTGCACACGATATCTGTTTTAGGCGCACGATAGCTATTTAGAAAGGTCTATCCGAGGAATACACATTATGTTATCAAAATTTAGCTTTCTCTATAGTTTGACTATGGAAATCCCTAAAAACATTGTTTAGGGCCTCAAAATGGCCCCAGAAGTTCAAGACCCAAAAACTAGGAAAAAACTGCCAAATTGAGAAACTACCAAGATGAGTTAGTTGGAATAGGTGGGTGTCCATTGATATACACCTGGATCATGTTAGTTCCTCTCTTTTGATGCCTTACAAAGTTGGTTATTTCTTCATCTTCATATGAATCATCACTATAATTGCAACTTGGATTTGACTTTGGTTCATGTTTATTCTTCTTGGTCTTCTTGGATGCCTTAAACGATGCTTCCTTTCTAGGTGGATTATCCTTCTTTGTCTTCATTTCACAGGCTATGAGTATCCCATGTAGCTCATCCATGCTCAATGTGGCAAGATATTCTCTTTCTTATAGGGAAGATATTTTAGGATCAAATCTCATTGGAAGAGACTTCAATACCTTTTGAAAAATTATTGATTCTTTAATTGATTCTCCCAATCCTTTGATGGAATTTACTATTCCATTGACTCATAGAAAGAAAGTTTCAATATCTTCATCTTCATTCATCTTAAGTTGTTCAAACTTGCCTCTGTAGGTTTGAATCTTGTCCCCCTTTAATTTTTCATCTCCTTCGTAAATATTTTGAAGTTTGTCCCAAAGATCCTTTGTTGTATCATAGTGCATAGCTTTGACATATATTGAGTGATACAAGACATTCAAAATAGAATTTGTTTCCATATAATTGTTTTCACTAAGTTTCTTTCCATATCTATTTGTTGGAGGGGTGGTAGGTGTTGTGTATCCATCTATTACTGCTTTCCAAACATCAAATCCTCGTGCTTGTATATGTTTTCATCCTTCTACTCCAGAAGGCATAGTTCTTTCC
>SNQJ01S0042566.1:30007-59356 GCA_010110895.2 Picea sitchensis
CGTTACTGGCTAGCTCAAAAAATAAGAAACAAACCGCAGCTTCGGGTATTCATCGAGCGCCCTAGGCGGGACTTTCAAAATTCATCTTGGCGGAAGATTCAAATTCAAATCTTAACGCGCCTTTAATAAATTCAAACGATACACAACGCATCTTAATAGACTTTCAAAATTCATCTTGGCGGAAGATTCAAATTCAAATCTTAATGCGCCTTTAATAAATTCAAACGATACACAACGCACCTTAATGGTCGTCCATCCACATCGTATGTATGCACATTCAGATGGCGATTGTGATGGAATGGGAGTATGGGCACATGCGATTGTGATGGAATGGGAGTATGTATGGGCATACCTGGTCTGTCAGAGATACCCGCACGGTACATCAAGCAGGAGTCTCAATGATTGGGCTCCTGCATGGTGGATAGCCACAGCCGTAATTTGATAGGGTAGATCCTATCAATCTACAATGGTGGCTTCTTTTCAGCCGAGGCCAAACCAACGGTCCACGCGGTCACGGACAGGCGTCACCCAGTGCCGCAACAAAAGAAATGGGCGGGGCAGGGAAGCATCACACTACCGAAATCGAACCTGAGATACCAGGTATAAGAAAGCAAACCACAGACTAGATGTCTGGCTAAAGTAAGAGCAATCCGTGGTATGAGGTCACTTCATTACACATTGGAAATTACATTCAATACATGAAAGATCACACGATTATTGGCATCCTCGGATACACTAGAATCAAATTCCAAGCACAAGGATGGTACCTAGTCAACCAATAGGAAGAACATAGTCTTGATACCTGATTCCTACTGTTGTTGGAAGTCAAGGGGAGAATGGTCGATAGAGCTATTACCTGAGGAAAGGACCGCCCTGGAGAACTGCCTAAACAACAACAAAAATGCAATCCAAATGGGCCCTCGTATTTTAAGGTGGGGCTCACAAGGTAATGCCAACTTCAATATCAAGAGCGCTTACAACTTCGAAGCTAACCATATTGTCCAACATGAAGAGGGCATATGGAACAACATTTGGAATTATGAGCTTTGCCCCAAAGTTTCCACCTTCCTCGGAAAAAGACCCTAACATGGGATAGGCTCATCAAAAGGGGATTTGTGAGGCCTTCAATCTGTGTCATATGCAAACAAGAGGAAGAAACAACAAAAAATCTTTTCAACGAGTGCATTAAGGTATCAATGTTATGGGATGGAGGGACAACCATCTTTCGAGAGTCTAACTGGATCAAGGGAAATATTGTAGAGACATTGGAGAAATGGTTGTAATCCCCTTTCATCAATCCAATTGTAAACAAAGCTTGGAATGTATTCCCATGCTTCCTACTACGAGCAATTTGGAAGGAATAAAACTAAAGAATCTTTAAGAAACAATGCAGAAGCATGGAAGATGTATGGCATGGCACCCAAATAAGCATCCAAGAATCCATTGGCTCATTTCATTGGCCATAGAAAGCCAAAGACCTTCAGGGATTGGAGCAAATCATCTTCATGGAATGGAATCTTCACCAATATCCTTTCCTACCTACACAATGCATCACTAGAAATCAAAAGGTCTCACTAGATGTCTGGATAAGACTGCCAATAGGATTCATCCAACTGAATTTTGATGGAGCAGCCAAGGGTAATTTGGGGCTAGTGGGAGCGGGAGGAGCCTTCATGGACGAGACAAGGTCAATATTATGTATCTATGTTGTCTAGCTCGGTAACAACACAAATAATGCAACTGAACTAGATAGCCTAGTGATGGGCTTGCAAGCAACTTAGGTACTTGGTTACAACAACCTCATTGTGAAGGGAACCTCCATGGTGATAATCATAGCACTCAGAAAAATCCTAGGAGGCCATGAACCTAAAAAAGTCTCTTCAAATTGGAGATTCTCAACCAAGCTAGTGCAAATTGCCAACATTTCACACTCCATCGTAAGGGTCATTCCCTCTAATGTCCACAAAAAGGAAAATAGATTAGTGAATAGGCTTGCAAATGAAGCAATGGCCATGGAAATTTCGGAAATCATGTCGCAATGGGAATCTTTGGAGTCAAATCAACTCAAAGATGACTGCAACATAATCTACAAGGATGATAAGTCGTTCCCATATGGGGATACAATAGATGCAAACATGCTACACCCCATGTGGCAGGAAAGGACATCGTCAACCCGAAATTAATCTTATGACAAGGTTGTGTGAAGGACTTGGGTGGGTACAAAACTTCATTTCCCTTTCATGTTGTCTAGAGGGAGTGCAGGGCTATGACGAGAACCGATTAATGGTGAAGCCAATAACCATGATGGAGATAGGGACATTTAGGTCAAGGGTAAACACCAAAGGACAACCACTTGAGAAAATTAATGACCCATTCATGCCAACTGACTCAAATTTGGGAGACCTCAAGTGCGAATGGGGGATTCGACATTGATGATCAACCTACCTGGTAAGCTCCATGCTCTTGATGGTGAATTTGTTTAATTTAGGAAGGTTGAAAGATGGGGTGGCCACGGTCTATTGGTCTATGGTTCATGGTTTCAATTGGTGTCTGACCCATCAACCTAGGAATTTTGGGCTCATGGGCCTTGTGAAGACACAACCTACATTCAACAAATTCACCTCTATTGCTCGCTTGTCGCTCTGTTGGAGGGTAGGTGACCAAGTAATCCCTTGGTTTTGTGTTGCATTTAACTCCACTAGCTCATTAGGGAAGATCATGTTTATAGGGTATGGGCTCAAGTATACTGGAGGAATCCCACTCCGGTCATCATCACTCTCACTTGGAGCATGCTAAGGGGGGTGGAGAACAAAGGGAAGGACCACAGCTTGAATCCTGACAAGTAGAATTAGAGAGACAAAAGGAAGGTTGATGTCAAGGCTAGTAGACTGGGTAAATGCAAGGTACCAATGATGAAAGCCTGAAAGGAAGCTATCAAAGCTGAAAATTTCTACCAAGCCGATTTCATGACGAAAACTCAAAAATTCATAGATGACTATGAAGAATTCATCAAGTAGAGAAATAAGGACACGACAATAGAGAAGATTGAGGAGGAGCTTGTTGTTTGGGTGGAGGATCCAGGGTATTCAAGAACCCAGGATACCAAGCTATATAAAATGACTAAACTTCTCTAGACAATTAAGGCTTTGATGGCATAGATTATTAAGGCTAGGGGCTTACTGCATCAACAAATTATGAAGCAGCTAGAACTCTTTCAAAGGAAAAATGAAGTACTAGACAAAAAATTTGGGGCTCTGGGTAGGTATGTCTTTGGTGTCAGATTCAAAGCCATCGTCAAACAAGGGACAACAGGAATGACCAAACCGAATGAATTTGGTCAAGTGGAGAACATAAACACTTATTAAAATTCCATTGAAATCAGAGATCAAACGGAAAAGGAAGTCACCTACCAGCATTAGATAGTCCCATTGGAAACTCATACATCCCAATTTGAATAACTTGGTTTTTTTTTCCATGATGAATATTATTAGTCATTTATCTTTAAGATTTTTAAATACCCAATCAACACAAATAACCTTAAATAATATATATAAGTAAATATCTAGCAATAACATAAGATAAAAAACAAATATTGATAGTGGAACTCTGATGTTCATATATTTTGCAACACTTTAGGGCTTAGTTTCAGTAATGGCAAACCTCAAGATGCTCAATCTATAAAAAAATTCCCATAACAGAAATATATAAGATAAATTATAAAACAAAAAAAACTTTCTCCAATATTAATGTAATTAACGGTTTTTTTATTGGTCGTATTTATACTATGGTAGAGGGATTGCCAACCTCATTTTGTAGAGAGCTAAGTGCATCAATGTTTCCAAGTTTCATATAGATCGACTTCATTTGGCACCAAAATTCATGATGTTTGGATATATCTTGATTTCTAATTCATGATTTCATAAACGCTTGGTGGCTCATGGCATGGTTCAATGGACTATGGTGGATTGTGGGGCTCATGTTAGTTTTGTTTATTATATTTCTCACTTTGGCATGTGAGGTGGTCTTTGGTGTCATGGTGAACTTTAATTTTTCATTTTTTTTTTAATTGTGTTAATTTTTTTCAAATTGGTATAGGTTAATGTGCATGCATGGTTCTTATGATATGCCATGTTAGTTTTGTTTATTATATTTTTCACTTTGGCATGTGAGTTTGGCATGTGAGTTTGGCATGTGAGGTGGTCTTTGGTGTCATGGTGAATTTTAATTTATCAATTTTTTTAATTGTGTTATTTTTTTTCAAATTGTTATAGGGTAATGTGTATTAATGGTTCTTATGATATGTCAGTGTTAATGGAAATTTGAAAAAAAAATAACTCCAAAGAATTATTTGAATTCAATAAATATCTTTTTTTGGAAGGATTATTGGAGGTACTTACACAATGAAATTGAATATGGTATAAAAAGTTAAATACGGTGTAAAAATATAAAATTTAGGAATTAGAATTATCTTTGCAAGTATATGTTTTTTATTATGAAAACTTTTTTACAACTATGTAAAGATCAAGTTTTCTAATAACTCTATCTTATTTTTTCTACAAAATATAATGTTTAATATATGTTGTTAGTGTGGTGCTTTAGTATCTAAATGATGGAACTTCTTGATAATCATTTGTACATATCTAGAGGATGACCTATACTAGTCCATATGATCTGTAAACTGCCTTGGATATTCCAATGGTCGACTCACCAAAATAGTTTTATAACTATGGCAACTAAAGTGAGATTGTGCTCATATATGTGATTATCTTTTTATATCTTTTAGTGCTCCATGAAAAGCCTTGGATATTCCAATGGTCGGCTCACCAAAATAGTTTCACAACTATGGCAACTAAAGTGAGATTGTGCTCATATATGTGATTATATTTTTATATCTTTTAGTGCTCCATCAAAATTATAAAAAACACACATATAGATTCTTTGAACATTGTGACATGAAAGAAAAACTACAATAGAAAATACATATGTCGACACAAATATTCATCTAATGTGCTTGATTTATTCATTAGAACATATGTAAATTTATATAGGATGGTTTACTTAATGTAGTTCAAATAGACTAGGATTTCTAAATTGTCTTGAGACTTTTAATAAAACAAACTAAAACCATTCTATGTGGGAGTTTGTTACAACCCAACAATCTAACTTATATTAGTTTATTCACATATGATGTGATNACTCTATCTTATTTTTTCTACAAAATATAATGTTTAATATATGTTGTTAGTGTGGTGCTTTAGTATCTAAATGATGGAACTTCTTGATAATCATTTGTACATATCTAGAGGATGACCTATACTAGTCCATATGATCTGTAAACTGCCTTGGATATTCCAATGGTCGACTCACCAAAATAGTTTTATAACTATGGCAACTAAAGTGAGATTGTGCTCATATATGTGATTATCTTTTTATATCTTTTAGTGCTCCATGAAAAGCCTTGGATATTCCAATGGTCGGCTCACCAAAATAGTTTCACAACTATGGCAACTAAAGTGAGATTGTGCTCATATATGTGATTATATTTTTATATCTTTTAGTGCTCCATCAAAATTATAAAAAACACACATATAGATTCTTTGAACATTGTGACATGAAAGAAAAACTACAATAGAAAATACATATGTCGACACAAATATTCATCTAATGTGCTTGATTTATTCATTAGAACATATGTAAATTTATATAGGATGGTTTACTTAATGTAGTTCAAATAGACTAGGATTTCTAAATTGTCTTGAGACTTTTAATAAAACAAACTAAAACCATTCTATGTGGGAGTTTGTTACAACCCAACAATCTAACTTATATTAGTTTATTCACATATGATGTGATGTAATTGATTATTCTAACTCCACCCTCCCCACCCTTTATTAATTCATAGTCTTAAGAGTACAAGAGAGAGAATATTGAAATACCTCAAAGTTATCATATGCAAGTAACTTGGTGAAGACATTTACACACTAATACTAAGTAGGGAAAAACTAAATTTGAATGTTGTGTTGCTAAACATTTTCTCTATGAAATGGCATTGATCCTCGATGCATTTTCTACACTCATGAAATGCTTGATTATAAACAAGTTGTAGAACACCTTTATTATCGCAATACGAGATTTTTGGTTGTTTCTGTGGTACTTCTAGTCCTATGAGTATGCGACGTAGCCATATCGCTTCGTAGAAAACTCCTAATACGCAATATTCTTCCTCAAAGGAAGATGAAGAAATAAATGTATTCTTCTTGATCCCCCATGATATAAGACTATATCCCTAAAATAAAACAAATCCAGAGGTGGATTTCATGTCTTCAATGGAACCTCCATGATTGATCTGGATTTATGAGGGAATGAAATGAACATAGAAATAAGACAGAAACAAAAAGATACAACAATACTCAATTTCTATTAAAGAATGAAATATGTAGAGGTTGTAAAAGAAAATACAGAGTGAAACGAAATAACTAGAATAGTGGTATCTTATCTCTGAGAAGAGATGTGACGGCTACGCACGTTCGCAAGTCGATGATTACAATAAGGCTCCAAAGGCCTTTTTAACATAAAGAATAAATGAGAAAACCCTAAACATCCAAAACCCTAACCTAATAAGATGAAACACCAAAAGGTTTGTGGGCCCCGATGGGGGTAGTTGATATGTCAACTTCCCAAAGGCATAAATTTTGTATATGATCTATGCTTGGGGCACTCGATACCTCGTAAAAAAGGTCTATCTGAGGAGTACACATTCCAAATGACACAATACAAGCCTCAAATGTCTACTGGGTCCTACCACGTAAAACAAATGTCATTTAGGGCCTCAAAACGGCCCCAGAAGTTTCGAACCTGGAAAACCATAGAAAAACTACCAAGATGGAAACTATATTTTGAGCCTGTGGAATAGGTGGGAAGCCATTGATGTCCACATAGATTAGTCCTCCCCCATTAAGAAGAAATGGTATATGTTAACACATAGGATGTACATGAGTCAAGGTTTTCTCTCATTTTTCATTTTTTTGTTAGTGTAGTCTTAGAAGGCCTCTTTTGGTCCTTGTCAGTCATGTGTTATGTCTTTCTTATAAGTCATTGGTTTAAAACTTGTGACATGGTCAGAGTATAGTTACAAAGTCTTGATGTCATGATGGTGGTTGTCATCATTTGTAAAGAGGGAAGGTATTGGTCATATATGCATAAATTGAAGGTCACCATCAAGTATTTTTTCCAAAAAGGGTGTATAAAAGGTTTAAAAGATCCACTTAACCGTTTAAGTGTCATATCACTTGTCTAATCTTATTTGCTACAGAATCTCCTAGAAGTTCGCAACAATTCAAAATACCTCATGTACTAAATCGTACATAATTACGATTTTGGGAACGTGGAACTTGGTGGATTCTTGTTTTCAGCACCTTATCATTATCAAAAAGGTTGAGCTCAAATGGAAGGTTCAACCATTTCATGCTATTTTCATTTGCAAAGATTGTTGCAAATTGTTCATCGCCGCAAATTGTTTGTGCTACAAACTTTTGTGTAGCATCTGCTGGTGAGTTAAATTCTTGAAGGGATGATAAAATTGATTTGAATGTGCTGGCACAAGCTGCTGCCAAATAGTACTCAACTGGGCAAGTTTTAATTATTGCAATTTTTTAATGAGAGTCTTATCAGTAATAGTTGAAATGTGTGTTGATCATGAGAAGAGGTTAGTGCTGGTGTTCAAATAATTTTTACAGTTAAAAGGGGACCTATTATTGGTATTAAAAATGTTGAATACATTGTGTAGCAAATTTGAAAAAATAGGCTTCTACAGAGATTTCGAAGCAAAATCTTGATTTGTTGTGAAATTGACATACACAGAAATTTCACAGCAAATTAGTACGCTGCAAAATCCTATTTTCATCATATCATTTAAAATATGAACTAGGTTTTTCTAAAACTTGTGGCGACAAACCATAATTCTATTGACTTGTTGACCAAAAATCAGCCCGACCCAGTTCCTAGTTTGGGAGAAAAGTCAAAAACATCATCTATAGGAAAGTTCGCAGCGAATCCTATAGATGCGCTGCGAACTCTAACAGTCTGATAAATCTGAGTTATGGGAGAGTTTCCAGCTGTCAAAGGAGGTTTTCATGATTCCCTAGGAAGCAGTTAGACATCAATGGACACATGTACCTGATATCCAGCTCCACTAGATCTCCAAACATGAGTTGGTTGTAGTTGCATTTATCATCACTAATAGCTTCTTGGAATCTAGTAGTTTGTTAGTTTTTTGTTTGTTTGTCTATTTCCACACCTCTCCAAGGCACAAAATCCTATGCTAGAGCTAGATAATGAATCGTAGAGGGATTATTGATGTAATTTTCTATTTAATGGGTGATATGACTTCAAAAAGGGTTCAAGTGGTTTTAGATTGAGACTCATATATTTTGCTTTCAACTATAAAAGTTTCCAGATTGTATGTAATCAGACTTAATACTCTTGGATAATTGAAGATCAGTTTATTCTCCTACTGTCATATTGTATGTTTCAGTCTTGCTTTGATGCTAGTTATTGATAAATGATTTATCTTTAGTACTTGTGTTCATGAATGCAGTAATTGATTTACTGTAAATTTGTTGATGCAAGTATTTTCAAAGCACATCTTCTTGTTGACTAGGAGGCTCCTTGTTAGTAATAATTCCATTGTATGTGTGCCAAAGTTCATGATGTAACTTGGTTCATGTATTTCACCGTTCTCCTTTAGTCTTCCATATTTTCACTGAATTTCTAAAGACAAACTGATCTAAGATTGTTCAAGCCTTACTTGTTGGAGTATATCGTGTGGAGATTTTTTGTTGATATCTTGGATTGAGTTTCTCATCCATTCATAACACTTGAAATTACAAAACCTTACCTTTTTTATAAAACTACAATACTTTGATGGGTATTAGGCTTACACTTACAAGAGTCTAGGTGTGACTTCTAATGCTAACATTTTTGGTGTCGTTGTCGGAGATGTAGTTGAATATTTTCCCTGGGATAAATGACAAATCTTAGATCCAGTATTTGATTGTGAACAAATGCTACTAACACAGTACAAACTGCATCGTTCACCTGGTGAATCCATGAAGGAAAAATCCAGTGGTGACTCCATAATTTCAGAATGTCGAAGGCATTTGTTATTGTTTTGGCTCAGATGTTTTCACCTCTTAACTTTTCTACAGCTCCTGGTTTCCCACATCCAGCACCTCATATGTCAGAATGAAGAGATTTTCTTCCCATATTCAAAGAAAGGAAGGAGGATAATCTTGCAAAACAATTCATTAAGTTTCATCAATGCATGGATCAATTGGATATATATCATGAGGATGTATTGATGAAAATTTTCATCCTTTCATTAGATGGTTATGCATGTCAATGGTATTTCTCACTACCTCATTCTAGAATATCATCATTAAGGGAATTTCATTCAGCATTTAATAAGCACTATAAAAGGTATTTTTCAGTTGAATTTCTATTTGAGAATTGTTGTGAGGATTTTGAAAAGAATATTCACCATACAATAAGTATTTCCCCAGATTGTAAGGCTAAAATAGATGTTTATGTTGAAGAAATCAAGGAAAAATCATATCATTAATTTCCTAGTTTTCCAGTGTTGAAAGAAAATTTTGTTCACTACTCTTATGATGAAGAAATTAGCAGCAATGCAATTGATGCATTTTTCCTTGTAACAGATGTCTCTAAAAATCATTCCTATGATGAGATAGTTGTCCCAAATGTTGACAAAGATCAACCTATCCTTGATGGATACTCGGACGATGAGGAGCAGGATTATCTTCTTAACCAGCTAGAAGTGTGCCATGATCTTCATGATCCAGTGGAAATATGGATGGATTCCTTGCTTATACAGGTCCCAATTATTGCAGATCTGGGTATATCTCTTACTTCCAATAGTAAGTGCAAGATTTTCTTGGAGATTTTGATGAAAATATTCCATTCCTTTTTCATTTTCTCAAAGATATGCTTGCAAAAATTTCTTTTCATCAATCAAATGTTTTTATGGCTTCATTGGAAATATGATTACACTTGATCTAGCAGAGTTCAGATGATTAGAGTAGAGGAATAAGCTCGATTCCGAGCATTTTTGTTTTCATTTTTTGGTTTGCAATAGATCAGTAATATTGACTCTATAGCCCAATGGATAAGGCATTGGAACTGCAAATGTTCTTGGAGCCTCACAAGGAGGTCTCCATCCCCTTGGAGCCAGATGTTAACACATAGGATGTACAGGAGTCAAGGTTTTCTCTCATTTTTCAAATTTTGGTTAGTCTAGTCTCGGAAGGTATCTTTTGTTCCTTGTCAGTCATGTGTTATGTCTTTCTTATAAGTCATTAATTTAAAACTTCTGAGCTGGTTAGAGTACAGTTACAAAGTCTTGATGTCATGATGGTGGTTGTCATCATTTGTAAAGAGGGAAGATATTGGTCATATCTGCATAACTTGAAGGTCACCATCAAGTATTATGTCCAAAAAGAGTTTATAAAAGGTTTAAAAGATCCACTTAATCGTTTAAGTATCATATCACATGTCTAATCTTATTTGTTGCAGACTCTCCTAGAAGTTCGCAACAATTCAAAATACCTCATGTACTAAATCGTACATAATTACGATTTTGGGAATGCGGAAATTGGTGGATTCTTGTTTTCAACACCTTATCATCATCAAAAAGGTTGAGCTCAAATGGAAGGTTCAATCATTTCATTATATTTTCATTTGCAAAGATTTTGTTGCTGACTGTTCATCACTGCAAACTCTTCGTGCTACAAACTGTCTACTGCTGAAACAATTCACGCTGCAAACTTCCATGTAGAAGTTGTTGGTGAGTTAAATGCTTGAAGGGATGATAAAAGTGATTTGGATGTGCTGGCACAAGCTGCTTCCAAATAGTACTCTAATGGGCAAGTTTCAGTTATTGCAATTTTTTAATGAGAGTCTTATCGATAATAGTTGATATGTATGTTGATCATGAGAAGAGGTTAGTGTTGGTGTTGAAAGAATTTTTGTATTTAAAAGGGGAAAGGGACCTATTATTGGTATTAAAAATGGTGAATACAGTGTGCAATAGATTTGAGAAAACAAGCTTCTACAGATATTTCGCAGCAAAATCTTGATTTGCTACAAAAATGACATACACAGAAATTTCGCAGCAAATTAGTACGCTGCAAAATCATATTTTCATCATATATTTTAAAATATGAACTAGGTTTCTCTAAAAAAAAAATGGATACGAATCATAATGTCATTAACTTTCTAACCAAAAATCAGTCCAACCCAGTTCCTAGTTTGGTAGAAAATTAAAAAACATTATCTACAAGAAAGTTTGCAGTGAATCCTACAGATGCACTGCGAACTGTAACAACCTGATAAATCTGAGTTATGGGAGAGCTATCAATTTCCAAAGGAGATTCAAATGGTTCCATAGGAAGTAGTTAGACATCAAGGGACCCTTGTACCTAATATCCAGCTCCACTAGATCTCCAAACATGAGCTGGTTGTATTTTCATTTATCATCACCAACAACTTCTTGGAATCTAGCAATTTGTTAATTTTATGTTTGTTTGTATATTGCCACACCTCTCCAAGGCACAAAATCCTATGCTAGAGCTAGGTACCGAATCATAGAGGTATTCTTGATGTAATATTCTATTTAATGGGTGATAAGACTCCAAAAAGGGTTCGAGTGGTTTTAGATTGAGACTCATATATTTTTCTTTCAACTGTAAAAGTTTCCAGATTGTATGTAATCAGACTTAAGACTCTTGGATAATTGAAGATCAATTTCTTCTCCTATTGTCATATTCTATGTTTCAGTCTTGCTTTGATGTTAGCTATTGATAAATTATTTATCTTTAGTACTTTGTTCATGAATGCAGTGACTGATTTACTGTAAATTTGTTGATGCAAGTATTGTCAAAGCGCATCTTCTTATTGACTAGGAGGCGCCTTGTTGGTAAGAATTCCACTGTATGTGTGCCAAAGTTATTGATGTAACTTGGTTCATGTATTTCACCTTTATCCTCCAGTCTTCCATCTTTTCACTAAATTTCTAAAGACAAATTGATCTAAGATTGTTCAATCCTTACTTGTTGGAGTATATTGCATGGAGATTTTGTGTTGATGTCTTGGATTGAGTTTCTCATCCATTCATAACACTTGAAATTACAAAACCTTACCCTTTCTAGAAACCTACAAAACTTTGATGGGTATTAAGCTTACACTTACAGTAGTCTAGGTGTAACTTCTAATGTTAATAGTATCCATTGCATTGAGTGCCCCCATCAAATGGGGAAACTTATGTTGAACTTGATGCTTGGTGAGCCACTTGCCTTGGTACAATTGTTGTTGTACTTTGACAACCTGATAGAGTTGGATCTTCTTGATTCGGATTTTATGAGCAGAACAAAATGAATATAGATTATTAACAGGTGTTTAACACAAAATAATAGAGATATAGTAAAACTGGTTTTCTATTCAATAACGAAATAAGATGAAACTATAAAATGTAGCGGAAACAAGCTTGATGGAATGGTGGCGGCTTATCTCTGAGAAGAGACGTGACGGCAGCGCGCATTCGCAAGAAGAAGGTTACAATGAGGCTCTGAGGGACTTTTTTACAATAAGAAAGAATTCCAAAAACCCTTGACATACAAAAACCTAACCCTAGGAGATGAAGAGCCAAAAGTCATGTGGGCCCCGTTTGGGTAAGCTAGTACATCAACTTCACGGGGTCGTAACTTTTGCATACGATCTCTGTTTTAAGCGTGTGATAGCCCGTTGGAAAGGTATCGTAGAGGAGATTAATTTTGGGGGATCAATCATGCCTTAATATTTCATTGAGGATATCAATACCGAAAACCTTCATTTAGGCCCTCAAAATGGCCTCGGAAGTAAAAACTGCTAAAAATAGTAAATTGCCAAAAATGTCAGAAAATTATTTTGAGCCAGTTGGAAAAGGTGGGTGGCCACCGATATCCATATGGATCAATCCTCCCTCCTGGAATAAATGGTCTCCATTGTGTTGAGGTCCCCCATTAGATGAGGAAATTTATGCTAAATTTGGCCTCGGGTGAGCCACTTGCCTTGGGGCAGGAGTTGCCCTGATTTGACAACTTTATAAAGTTGGATCCTTTGTTGTCAAGTTCCCTTGATATGTCTGTCCACAATATGATCATTGGATGCATGTTGTATGCAATTGGGGTTGAGCTCTGTTGGTGTCAGCTGTTTTTCTACTTCTGAGGTGTCCAATAATGGTGGGAAATAAGGGCGAAGGAGATCCACGTTGAACATTGGGTGCAGGCCAAGGAAAGGAGGAATGTTGAGATCAAAGGAATTATCCCCCACGGCCTTGGTGATAGTGTATGGTCCATAACGGAGTGGGCGAAGCTTCCGATGGGGTCCTGTAAGGCGTTCTTTCTGCAAGTGCAACCAAACTTTATCACCCACCTGAAACTTAAGCAGTCTGTGAGAACCTTTAAGTGCAATGACTTCTTTATCACCCACACGAGCATATGCGGCACGATGTTGATCATGGCATTGTTTGTACTTGTCATTGGACCATGGGATATCCTGAACCTATTGGTATTATGTCTTTGGATCAGCTCAATGAGCAGGGTGGCTTTGTTATCTTCATTTGGAGTAGGGGATGATTCAGTTGAGGTGACCGGAAGGGGAAGTGCAATAGCTATGGGATCCAATGGTTGAATCCCAACCCCACTTGAAAGGGGTTGTGGGTAGTTGAGCTATGCAAGGCTTTCGGTTGTAGCTATCTTGGACATGGGAAGGCTCTCATCCATGTGCAAGGGTTCTTTGAATTATACATCACGAAGGATATACACAATCATTGATTACCTCAGTTTGGCCATTTGTCTTTGGGTGGAAGGCCATGGATTTGAGTGATGACTTGGTGTCCAGCATTGACCAAATACTGGACCAAAATGTCTTTGAGAAATAATTCTTCGTCCGAGACAATGGTTTGTAGGATTCAAAAAATGTACCCAAACTCATTCAAAAAAAGATCTTGGAAGTAGCCTCTCTTGTGATACATTTGCTTACTTGGGAGCAACCAAAATCATGCATCTTGAAAAGTGATCAGCATTACAAAACATAGTCATTTCACCTCTTGGTGGATGGAAGGGCCTAAATGTAGTTCATTGAGATGGACTCCCATGGTTTGTCAAAGGTAGGAAGAGGGGTGTGCGATTACTGTTTCTTAGTGGTGGAGTTGGCAATGGCCAGACCTTCTGTGGGACTTGATACTTTCATGACCTCCTATCAAAGTTTGGTAATAGAAATATTTATGTAGCATTGCCATGCTATCTTTTCGACATTGAAGTGTCATGCCACCCAAATGTGGTGGGATTCCCGGATCATCTTCACTCGCTCACTTGATGGAACGGAATGGCCCCAAGACGACACAACAACCATCTTGAAGATGGAAATTATTGACAATTGCATTGCACCCAACATTTGGTAGGTGGTGGCAGAAGTGAGTGCAATCTCAGAGGATTGGACCATCAGGATGTCTCATGGCATGAAGATTCTATATAGATGGTGAGTCTTGCGGTGGTGGTCTGGCGGGAGGTAATCGATGTGATTGATTATGTTTTCGACTGATGATGTTGAGGTGAATTTTTTGCAATTATGTGGACCACTTTGATGGTGGTCGTTCTACGGTTTTCACAATGCATGAATTACCGCGTTGGCTTATGTCGAGTTTGGATGGCCCCGGCATCTCCTGAAGATACAATGTATCTCTGGTGGCATGCTTTATCACAATGGGTACATTTCTTGTGAAGTAGGTACTCACGGACGGTGGTGTCTCTCACTATGTTAGAGCCATGGGTGGCGTGACAGGTGAAAGAACAACACCCACATCATGGTCTGAAGCATACTGTCTTGATCTCAAAGGGATGTACGCAAGTTTGGGAGTGAAAGTACTAGGTTTGAGCACAAGCGTTGCTTCAAAATCATTGACGCTTGTTGTTGGGACCGGCCCCACACAAATTTCACCTTACCACCACCCTATTTATTTGGTGAGGGCCCATGCAATATAGGAAAATACCAACACGAACTTTGTTGTGGCAAAATTAGCAAGTCCCGAAGCTCAAGCTGGAGTGAGTGTTGTTGGGGTTAACCGATCCGGAATGAGCGGATCCGTTTGGATCCATGTACATATGCTGAATGATGTAGATGTGAACCTTGTCCATCACCAGAAGGATCATTTTCAGTTGAGTGTAATATAGCTTGTCTTTTGCCCTTGGTGTGCAAAACACAGTGAATATCTTTTACCAAGTGTTATTTAAGTCTTGTTGTAAATTAGAGATGTCATCGAGGATACACCACTACAAAGAAATATTGGTGAATGGTAAAGCGGAATCCATCATCTTCCTTGAAAGTGGTTGGAGCATTTATTGTCAAACCAAAGGGCATGACCAATACATTCAAAAAATTCCTTTTGATGACTTGGAAAGTGATCTTGCATATGGTATGGGTTTGATTGATGGCCGATGATGATCAAAGGAGGTCATCGATTTGGGAATCGATGCTCCGG
Source organism: Picea sitchensis (assembly GCA_010110895.2). Taxonomy (NCBI): domain Eukaryota; kingdom Viridiplantae; phylum Streptophyta; class Pinopsida; order Pinales; family Pinaceae; genus Picea; species Picea sitchensis. The sequence continues at coordinate 45,600 of SNQJ01S0042566.1, forward strand.
TTTTAAAGCTGATGATTTTATTCGACACGGTAATCCATCTGATGCGCCGGGTTCCATCTTTCTTACGTACCCGACGATTGGAGCCGCTTCAAGGTGATGAGATGGGGTGGATATTCCTTATTAGGCGGTTCTTAGAATCATCACTTGATCTCCTCATTCTCTAACAAAGAGTGGCGGTAGATTGGCCCATTGGGGAGCGTTTTAGAGTCCAGTCGATGGGGTGCCAGCTGGCGGTGTAAGTACCCTTAGATGGGGAAGATGCCGAGTATTCTTCCCGACTATCTACTTGCCTGTAGAGGTCAAGCTGGAGACCCTAGATGTGGTACACAATCTTTCACTTTTGAGAGAGAATCATGAAGACAAACTTCTATCGTGAAGATGACCTTCCGCATTGCTCAGAGTAGAGATCAAGGAAATAGCACTTCGATTGGGGGCTGCTCCGGAGGTATCGTACAATTTCTTGTTCAAAGTAATAATAATATTGAGGCCTAGACTCATATACACAGCATAGCGTCTCCATAAATAAAGTTTATTTAAAGAACATCCCACAAACTTGAGGAGAACAGCATCCCACTGTAAAGCTCATCTTTGAAGGGAAAGCGATGTGGAATGCGACGTCAAACATGACTGGGCGTATGGGTAAACTCCTTAGGTGGGAACCATCCAATGTGGGTTGTGGAGTTGTGGCATTGTTGGCGGAGGCCAAGCCGGCAACTGACCCTCTATGGGATAGAGGGTTGATACGAAAACCGCTATCCCAGATAAAAAGTGCTTAGCGAGGTGCCTTACCCTCTGTGAATGGAAGGGTGCTCTCCTTCTTAAGCTGGATTTGGTTCACCAAAATTTGGAGCTTAGTGGTGAAAACGGTGTAGCGGGTTACGCATCCCGATGATCAGTCTTCCTTTATGGTTCTGTCGGAGTGAAGTCTGCGTGATTTAGAGGCTTTCACTTTGGCCACGGTGGCTACTTTGGTGGTCGGCCAGTGTTATGCCAAAGTCTTATGGGAGATACTACTTCCGGTATCTTTCTTTAATCTTTTGGTGGCTCTTCTGTCCTTCTTTCCTTGCGGCTTGTATTGGTTGTCTTGATACCATCCATATTTACTCATCCTTTGTCTGATTGGGTTGGGGCCGCCCTTTCTGGATTTTGTTGTGAGGGGTTCCGGGCCCAAATTTTGATATCCTGTTTGAAGCTTACTTTCGATTTTACGGCCGACATATCGGTAGGCCACGCCAAAGTATGAGATGTCAAGAAATTCCATACTGGTATGGATGTATCTATGAAAAACACCATGATACTCGGAAGAACACCAATTTGTCCCCGAATCTTGGGTACCCAACTGGGTGCACAAATTATGGAAGATATTTGTGAAATCTAACAACTGCTTGGTCTCTTTCTTGCATTAGTGTGGTCCATTTGACATCGGGTTATCACATAACCACGTAGGTAGTATTTTTCCTTAATATATCCACGAAGGATTCCCAGTGCATATGATTGTAAATAATGAGGTTTTCTCTATTTCCTTTTCTCATAGAAAGTTTCCACCAATCTTTGACATGGGGAATGACTTTGAGGAGTGCAAAAGTAATCTTTCTCTATTGGAAAAGTTATGGACATAAAATATTGTTGTAGAAGGTTTAACCATTTAACTACGACATTTGAATTTATTTTATCTTCAAATATAGGAATATCAAAGTTTATTTGTACCTTGAAGGGGTAGACACCTCCGTTCGAAAGAAGATCGTCGCTTTGTTAATTCAATCGTAGAAAGGATTTCTTGTGAAGCTATCATCTCGTTCTTCTGTGGCGTGAGGCTTCCTCAATCAATAGTTTGAAAGGATCTCTTGTCCTGTCATATTTATTTTCTCCTACCATGGGAAGTCAGCCGTGCAAAGCTTAAATCCTCAAGAGAAACAAACACCGAGACCCAACTCTTTGTACTCAGACCTCGTTGGGACATGCATTAAGATGACAAAGGAGCAAATCGCTCTGATACAACTAATCCAGATTATTGCGCGAAACTATCCATCATCTCGTTCTTCTGTGGCGTGAGGGCTTCCTCAATCAATAGTTTGAAAGGATCTCTTGTCCTGTCATATTTATTTTCTCCTACCATGGGAGGTCGCTTGGGCGTGCCAAAGCTTCTGTCCTCAAGAGAAACAAGCTCGAGACCCAACTCTTTGTACTCCGACCTCGTTGGGGACATGCATTAAGATGACAAGGAGCAGACCGCTCTGATACCACTGATCCGGATTTTATGAGAAGAATGAAATGAATATAGATTATTAATAGGTTCTTAACACAAAATAACAGAGATACAGTAAAACTAGTTTTCTATTCAATAACGAAATAAGCTGAAACTGTAAAATGCAACAGAAACAAGCTTGATGGAATGGTGGCAACTTATCTCTGAGAAGAGATGTGACGGCAGCGCGCATTCACAAGAAGAAGGTGACAATGAGGCTCTGAAGGCCTTTTTTACAATAAGAAAGAATTCCAAAAACCCTAGACATCCAAAAACCTAACCCTAGGAGATGAAGCGCCAAAAGTCATGTGGGCCCCGTTTGGGTAAGCTAGTACATCAACTTCCCGGGGTCGTAACTTTTGCATACGATCTTTGTTTTAGGCGTGTGATAGCCCGTTGGAAAGGTATCATCGAGGAGATTCATTTTGGGGGATCAATCATGTATTTACATATCATTAGGGAGCTCGATACCGAAAAACCTTCATTTAGGCCCTCAAAATGGCCCCGGAAGTAAAAATTGCTAAAAATAGTAAATTGCCAAAAATGTTAGAAAATTGTTTTGAGCCAGTTGGAAAATATGGGTGGCCACCGATATCCATCTGTATCACTTATATTGGAAGGTTCCCTTAACCTGTGTTTCCATGATCCAATCAGGGGTTTCATATTCCATGCAATCGGGGTTGAGCTCCATAGGTGTCAGTTGTTTTGTCAGTTCTGATGTGTCGAATAGTGGTGGAAAATATGGCCAAAGGAGATCCAAATTGAATATTGGGTGCGAGCCAAGGAAGGGGGGAATACTTAAATCAAAATCATTGTCTCCCACAACCTTAGTGATGGTGTAAGGTCCATAGCGAAGTGGATGCAGATTCCTATGGGGTCTTGTAAGGCACTCTTTCTGCAAATGTAACCAAACCTTGTCTCCCACGTAAAACTTGCGGTGAACTCAATAATGGTCATGGGGTTGCTTGTACTTAGCACTGGATTTATACAAAATATCATGGACCTATTTGCAGATGTGTTGAATCCATTCAATGAATTTGTTGGCTTTGTCAACCTTAGATTGAGCATGGGAAGATTATTTCTATGTGGATGCAAGGGGAAGTGCTACATCAATGTGGCTCAATGGTTTAAAACCCAAACCCGCCTAAAAAGGATTGTGGTCGGTTGAGCTATATAGGATTTTGTTGTAGCTATGTTGGACATAAGGAAGGCTCTCATCCCATGTGCGTGGATGCTTGGATTTGTACATGCGCAAGATATGGATGATCATCCTATTGAAAACCTCTATATGTCCATCAGTTTGAGGGTGGAAGGAAGTGGATTTGGTGAGCTTGGTGTCCAACAATGACCAGAGTCTCTACCATAATGTGCTCAAGAATATATTTTCCCAATTTGATATGATGGTATGTGGTATTCCGAAGTGTACCCATACACGCTCGAAGAAGATACTGTTAGTGGCCTCGGTTGTGATACTCTTCTTGTAGGCGGACGGAATGGCCATCATGAAGAATGGATCAAAAAACATGAATATACAGTCATTTCCATGCTTGGTTGAGGGGATAACTGACATGTTTTCCATCAAGATTGATTACCAAATCCCGTCGGGAGTAGGCAAAGGGGTATACAATCCTTTTTTTTTAATGTTTGGTTTGGCAATGGATCGGAAAGTCCAATATCTGATATACTTACTAACATCTTGAGGAAGCTTCAGCCAATAGAAATACTTCTATAGTATTTCCATTGTCTTCTCCATGCCAAAGTGTCCTACCAACTGACCATAGTGGGTTCCCAAATCAGCTTCACACGCTCTCTTGAAGGAACATAGAGATGAACCAGATGGCATAGCAGTCCATCCTGAAGATTAAAATCAGCAGCATCCATGCATGTTCCCAACATCTGGTAGGTTGTAGAAAAATCATTTTCATAGAGTTGGGACCACCTAGAGGTATTATGCCCACAAGAGTCAAGCATTGTGGTTAGTATTGCAACTAGAGGTCGATTGAGGTAGTCAATGATACGATTGGTGCTCCCTTTCTTATACTTAATGTTGAGGTGAAATTGTTGCAAGTATGTGTAGCCCTTTTGATGGAGGTCATTCTTCAATTTTCCTTGTGTCTGCATGAATTGTAGAGGCTTGTGATCTATATGGATGATTGTATCATTCCCTAGAATGTAATGATTCCATTGGAAACAAGATTGTATGATGGAATACATTTCTTTTTCATAGGTGGGGTACTTATGGATGGAATTTGAGAGTGTCTCACTATGATAGGCCACTGTATGACCTTGCGAGTGAGAATGGAACCAACAACATAATAAGAAGCATATGTCTCAATATCAAATGGTTGTTGTAAATCGCATAAGGAAAGAATCGGGGCTAAGCATAAGCAATGTTTCATAATATTAAATGCTTTATTTTGTGACCTACCCCACAAAAAATTGGCTTTGAAACCACCCTTGGGAATTTGGTTGAGAGCCCATATGATATGGTACTATATGGGAGAACCCCAATATGAATATTGGATAGAAGCTGGCAAGGCCTAAAACTATTTGAAGCTCAGTGAGTGTTGTTAGGGCTGGCCAGTCACAAAAGACTTGGATCTTGGTTGGATCAACATGCACCCCATTCGCATCTACAATGTAAAAATTATTGGACCATGTTCATGCCAAAGGAGCATTTCTCTAGGTTAGCATATAGCTTGTGCTACCACAAAGTGTGGAGGACCTATTGAATGTGTTGCAAGTGTTCTTCCCTACTCTTGTTGAAGACGAGGATTTAATCTATATGTACAACCATAAAAGAATTGGTGAAGGGTCACAATATTTCATCCATCAACCTCATGAAAGTTGATGGGGAATTCGTCAAGCCAAAGGGCATGACCAACCATTCGAAAATACATTCTTTAGACTTGAAAGAAGTCTTCCATACATTATTTTTTTCTATGGGGACCTGATGGTAGATGGAATTCATATCAATATTACTAAAGTGCTTGGCCCCCTTGAGCTGGTCGAGAAGGTTCTCAATTCATGGAATTGGGTACCAGTTCCTTATTGTTATTTTGTTCAGAGATTTGTAATCAATACAGAGTCACCAGGTCCCATCTTTTTACTGCACAAGCACGATTGGGCTTCCATAGGGTGAGGATCTTGGTCGAATGTGACCTTTTGGAATAGATCTTGAATCTGGCGCTTGATTTCCTCATTTTCCAAGAGAGAGCACTGATACACTGACCCATTAGCCAAATGCATTCCAATGGTCAACTCAGTTGAAATCTTGACCTAACAGTGCAGAGGCACTCTGGTAGATGAGGTGAAGATGTCCCAATATTCTTCCATGAATTTTTCCACTTGCTTCTGCTATGTAGAGGAGTCCTATGGGGAGGCCATGGATGTGGTCGTGGACTTCTGTTCACTTTGAGAGTGAATCATGAAGAGGAAGAATTTCCATTTCTGGGAGATGACCTTCCTGCACTGCTTAGTTGATACCAAATAAATTCCAGTAGGTGGAGATACCTTTGGTATCATGTACACTTTTTTTCCCACAGTAACAATGACACTACAAGGTATAGAATCATATACAACATGATATTTCCACATATATGGTTGGCCTAAAAGAACATCACAAACTTCAATTTGGAAAACATCACACAATACCTCATCCTTGAAGGGCTTGATTCCATAAGGAAAGTGACACTATTAGTTGACGCGAAGATATCATCCTTGGTTGAGCCACCCGATGTTTTATGGATATAGATCTGGTATTGTCGGTAACTCCAACCATTTGACAACCTTTCTTGAGATGAGGTTATTTTGGATTTCTCTATCAATAATGAAATGTAGTGGAGCACCCTTCACCCACATCTATGAGTGAAAAAGGTGCTCACCTTCCTCTGGATTTTCTAGTTCATTTGGTTGGATCTTGGTGGTAGCAACTGTGGTATTGGTTTCTACATCAATGATTTGCTTCCCCTTGGATGGCTCTGAATCAGAGTCGGAGCCTGGATCTAACTCTGAGGATTTCATCTCGACCACTAATGAAAGCTTCGAGTGATATTCATTGATGTTGTGTTAGTGGATTTTATGGAACTCGCACCATGTCCCAGTGTCTTTCTTCATATTCCCATTACCTTTATTTTTTTGTGGCTTAGACTGGTTGTACCGAGTTTTTCCATCCTTTCTTCGTCCTTTGTTTGGTTTGTTGGGGCCACCTTTTTCCTTCTTCTACTATGATGCATTCACAGATCCAAACTCTCTCTTTTTCCTTTGATTAAATTTTTGCTTGATTTTGACAGCATATTGATACATGGGTCATCGTGACAAAATGTCTAGAAACTCAATTTTTGTTTGGATGTACATATGTAGACCCCCTTGGTATTTTAGAACCACATGTTGCTCAGAGTCTCTAATACACAACTTGGTGTGCAAGGTATGGAAGGTATTTATGAACTCTGGTACACTTTGATCCCTCTCATGATGCAGTGTGGTCCATATCATGTATTGGTCATCATAGTTTCCAACATGGTAATATTGTTCCTTGACGACAGCCGTAAAAGAGTCCCAAGTGGGATCGGCCCCAAATATTTTAGATTCCTTTGTGGAGTTCTTCTCACAGTAAGTCTCCCACCAATGTTTGGCATGGGGGATTGTCTTAAGGAGTGCAAAGGTGATATTTTAGCTATTGGAAAAATTGTGGACAGAGAAATAACCTTCAAGTAGATTTAACCACTTTTCCACAAAATCCTCATCTATGTGACCTTCAAATACATGAATATCAAAATTAACCTGTACTTTGAATGGGGTGGCACCTCCATAGTAGTTGATTGATGAAGATGCATATGTTGTTGTCAATAGTTGTCAAAGGATTTGGGAAAAATTATCCTTCATCTCGTTCCTCTCTTGAACGAGGGCTTCCGCGAGAAACAACTTAATAGGATCTCCTACTCCCTTGTATCCCTTTTCCTCCGCCATGGGTGGACATCGGGGTCAGTGAGGATAGTCTTCCAAGGGCTCAAATAATTCAAGTCCCAATGCCTTATACCCTGACATCATTGGGGACATGCACAGAGAAAAAAATAAAGAGTAGACTGCTCTAATACCACAGATCCAGATTTATGAGGGAACGGAATGAAACACAGAAATAAGACAGAAACACAAAGATACAGTAATACTCAATTTCTATTAAATAATGAAATATGTAGAGGCTGTAAAAGAAAATATAGAATGAAATGAACTCACTAGAATGCTGGTATCTTATCTCTAAGAAGAGATGTGATGACTACACACATTCGCAATAATATTATTACAATGAAGCTCCAAATTCCTTTTTAACATAAAGCATAAATGAGAAAACCCTAAACATCCAAAATCTTGATCTCGAAAGATGAAACACCAAAGGTTTGTGGGCCCTGATGAGGGTAGTTGATACATCAAATTCCCGAGTGCATGAATTTTGGATACGATCTCTATTTGGGACATTCGGTACCATGTTGAAAAAGTTTATCCAATTAGTACACCTTCTGAATGGCCCACTATATTATTGAGGTAGTTTTCCTCTTGTAATGCTATTTAAGCTTCTCATTTTCTTAATAAAAATTCAGTCTGAGTTTGTACAATTTCTTTGTGTGTGTATGAACTCAGATGGAAGTGGGAATTTCCACTCCCAATTTGAGTTCATACACACACAAAGAAGTGGGATTTCCCACTTTGTTTGGAAATCCCACATCAACGATAATGTAGTGAATCGATATTTGTCATGTCAAAATATCACTTAAGATCATTCTTTGTGGAATCAATCATCTTCACTAAGTTTCCAATGATTACTAGATCATCAACATACATAATGAGAATCACAACCTCCCCCCTTTCTTCTTGAGGTAGAGGTTTGGATCATATGGACTCCATTGGAATCCATGTTACATAATATGTTCATCAATCTTGATGTACCAATCTCAAGGAGCATGATTGATACCATACAAGGACTTTTATACCTTTTATTCTTGACGAAGTGTGACAAAACCCTTTAGTCAGGTCATGTAAACTTTCTCTTTCAGATCTTCATTCAAAATATCACTCTTCATGTCCATTTGATGGACTTTTGAGAAAAAATATGCAATCAAAGCAAATACCAACCTAATTAAATTTATCGTGGCTATAGAAGAAAAATCATCCTCATAGGAAATGTCTTCTTTTTGTGCATGACCCTTTTCTATAAGTCTTTCTTTGTACTTGTCAATTATACCCTTTGATTTGTACTTGGTCTTAAAGACCCATTTGTAACTTATGGATTTCTTCCCTATTGGAAGATCAACAAGTTGACCTGTATTATTCTTCACCAATGAATAATATTCAACATCCATGGCTTCTTTTTAAGGATTTGACTCTTGAGCTTCACAAAATGTCAAGGGCTCAAAATATTATGCAATTGTGCTCATAAGGGAAAAATTCACTTCTTCACAAGCCATGTTACAAGTTTGTAGCCCTGAAATGGAAGTGTTCATAACTCCATCCAATTTTGCATCTAAAAAAGTACTAGTATTCCAATTGGTCATACATTGAGTAGTACTTGTGGATAATGGAACTTATGGACCTAAAAAATCATTACCATCATCCTCGTTATTACTTCCTTCATCATAACAAAAAAAATTACAGGATCAATGACTATAGCAAGTGGTTGTGTGGAGGGTGGATTTGACTTACCCTTGTCATCAAATACAACATATCTCCTTATGCATATTTTCTTGATTTTAGGGCCATCAATCAATAGGATTTTGACTCTCCATGTTGCTTAGAAATATACATTGTAATAAATTATTATTTATTGTTTTTCCTCTTATTCTTTGGAACATGCATATGATCTTTGCAACCAAATACATGATGTTGAGATATAAATTAGCTTATACCCATTCCATGCTTCATGTGGTATGATACCATCAAGTGATTTGGTGGGTGCACGGTTTAGCAAGTAAATTGCTGTGAGTACTACTTCTATTTAATATTACTAATCCATGTTTGATTCCTCGATCATGTTGCACACCATTTACATAATGGTACAATTATTCCTCTTAGACACCATTTTGTTGTGGTGTATAAGCAGCAGTCATCTATCAATGAATGTCATACACTTTCAAAAATTTTAAGAACTCATTACTAGTGCATTCCCCCACCCTTAATATAAGGGAAGGACACAAATGTGATGAGAAAATTGTCACTCCACATGGGCTTTGAATTCTTTGAAGATTTTAAAAGATTGATCCTTTGTCTTCAAACAATATACCCATATCTGTTGTGAGTAGTCATCAACAAAAAGCAGAAAATATTGAAATCCATTCACACTTGGTCTCATGGGCCCACACATATTAGTGTGAACTAGATCTAATGGACAAGTTTTCCACTATGTACTTGCGACAAATGGATCTCTATATTGTTTTATATATAAACAACTAGAGAAATGATCATTCATCTTCTTCAGTGAGGGAAGGCCTCTCACCATATTGTGTTCTCTAAGTGAATGCAAGTGCCCAATATTGAGGTGTCCATACCTTCCATGCTAGATATTTGTAGAGTTTGTATCTTCGACAACTACAACTTGATTTCCATTGTGGAAAACAACAAGCTAGAACATTTTGCCTATACCTAAAGCTCTTGAAAAAAAAATTGATCTTACAGAATTGTCACAAATGAGACACATTTCTTTTCCATTTGTTGATCAAATTAAACCTTAAAGTTGTGATTGACAATTTTCCTACAGAAAATATATTATTTATTCATGGAACATATATATAATTTCAATGGTTTGACATGCATGATTACCAAGTGGTAAGAAAATATTGGTAGTTCCTTGGACACAATAGGATGAATCATCACCAAGAGACACTTGGTCATGATCAATAATATGATCTATATTTGTGAATCAATATTGTCTTCCTATTATAAGTTTAGTTTCTACAAAGTCCACATACCAAATAGAATTCATAGGAATGTCCTCACTAGTTTGTGTAGCATCAATGTAATCCTTGTAAGAAGGATTGTTATCTTCAACAATATTGTCGTGCTATTGTTTTTTGGAAGGATTTTTTTTCCAAATGTGAGAAAATTTAGATTCTTCTTCACTCCTTGTGGTGATTGCTACATTTTTGGATTATTTTTGCTAGATGAACCATGGGTGAATACATTATGCCAACAATCATTGATTTCATGGTCTATTTTCCCGCATATGAGACATATCTTTTAGGAACTAGGGTTGTGTTCATATTGTTTCTACCACATTGCATGTTTATAAGGATGTTTTGAAGGTATAATGGGCCTATTCCCCTTCTAATGGGTTTCTAATGCATAGTCTTCCTTTGTTTCATCTTCACCATGCATAAATTCTTCTAGCTACAACATGTTAACAAACTGCTCAAAACTGGGTTTTTGAATGGTAACATTTAAAATTTTTGCAAAAAATATTATAAGTAGATGAAGTGCTCTTATGGAAATAGGCACTAATGAAGCATCCTCCATTATCTCTATCAGTTCTTGTAGTGAGGCTTGCAATTCAACAAGTTCAATCTTCTCACTAGTATTTAGCTTCAAGCAATGTAATTGTTGATATTGTCCCAAGCATTTTTGGTAGTGGTTGAGTCATGAATATGAAATTGGACTTCCTATAACACCCCAAACATCCCAAACATGATAATCAACTTGGATCTCTTATTAGCCTTGTCAAAACATTTATTGTTCATCAACATCGACTAGATGTATAGTAATTGTGTCGTTCACAACTCCTCGTAAATCTTCAAACTCAAGATGCATTTTCACCTTTACTTTCTACACTAAATAGTTTTCACTACATAAATTATAAAATAATGAAGGCTATATTCTTACACATCAAAATTCCACACTTGCATATAAAGTGTCTCATGTAGCGTAAACATCACATTCTAAGTGTCACATGTGGCGCAAACATCACAGTATAAGTGTCGCAAGTGGCGTAAGTGTCGCAACTCAACCTTTGCAAGTGTCACAAGTGTCGTAACATGCTTCATGCACGTTTTGTAAGTGTCACAACTCAATGGACACCTTATAAACATTTTTAAGTGGAGCACCATTCCTAGGATGGTGCCTTGTCTCTCACTATAGGGGAGCGCCATTTTTGTTGAGAAAAAAGGGGGATCTTCTCCACCAAATTATATGGGTTATCTCTCTCAAATTGGGTTAGTTATGCTAGACCCTCATGCTTGGTATTCACCCCAGGATCTGATCCAAACCTCAAGGGTCTCTCTCCTCATCCATATCCCTCATTTTCTCATGACAGTTGTACTTCTCATGCCTATAAATTGAAATATTTCCCATGGGGAAAGGAGAGGAAGAAATCAAGAATAGCATTGTTATTTTGATCTTATGTTGTTCATGCAAAGGGTTGTATGAGGAGAACCTAAAGGAGCTGATGCATCTTGAAACTCAGATTGTTCTAAAATTAATATACTTGGCACATTTCCTTCAAGTATGTGTACTTTTGCATCTACTTGTCTCTTTTTGTTCAATCTTAATATGCCGATCTGTTTAGTTAATTATATAGAGTGGAAGAAAGGTTTCTTTGTTGTTCTTTGCAGGATCAAGGAGCTTATGGATCAAGATCGATATTTGGAGAACCAAAGGAAAATCATCGGAATAAGGTATGTCATACTTCTCTTCTCCTCATTTAACTATATAAGTTAGATCTAAAAGGAATATAGAAACCATTTGTACTTTTTTGTCTTGGTAATATGGGTCTCATAATCTAAGGGCAATTTCACATGTCCGTAAGGAAAATATTTCGTAACAGAAATTGGTGACTCCACTGGGGATCAACTTTGATTAGTCTTTCCTTGGATCGTCTAAATCATTTTCCCGTCATTAGGTATTTCTTGATGTTATATTCTGGATGAATTCACTTTTTCCTCTACTTCATTGGAAGCTTCACTGATCGATTGACTGGATTTCCCTAAGTTTTTATCCTTTTCCAACTTTATTTCAACTTTCTCGAGATTGGCCCTCCCATGCAATGGACACCAAGGTGCCATTGTCATGATGACGCTCCCCTATAGCTCTATAGGGAGCGCCACTCTGCCCTATCTCCTTGAGGACAGGAGCGCCACCTTCTCATTTCAGTGAGAATCTTTAGGTATGCCAAGTACTTCTCAGTTTTGTTGGTCATTAGTTTTTAACCAGGGAAACCTCTATCTATTGTTGGCCTTGTTTGATGCACATAACTGTTATTTGTCTTTGATTGAGCTTGCAAATTCTTCCTAAATTGTGAGATTGTTTTGTTTTACCTTTCATTGGTTTCATCCTTATTTCATAAGATCGTCAGTCATCTACCTGATTAGAAGGGTTTTTTGGTCATCCAGATCTTTATACTTGCCACAACCTAGCTTGAAATAATTTCTTTCTACTCACTTTTCAAATATTTTTGAGTGTGATTTTCTTGATTTCTTGTCTTTTTAGATTTATGTTTGAGTGAGTTTCATTCTCTTTTTTTTCTTTTTCTGAGTATCTTTGTTTGAACAATAATTAGTTTCCTATTCTATGCCATTCTAAGATGTGAGCCATTTCATCATTAGTGAAAGAATGGAGCATTAGAATAACATCTTTGTTTGCTTCTAAAATCAAACAAAGAAGAATTTGTAGAACTTTGTATGCATTGGTCTTAGAAATTAAAAAGTTTTTGTTTTGATAATTTGGTGAATGTTTGAATTCTTGTTTGGTAACAAAATTGCATCAAGACTTTTCATTCTTTAAGTGTTTGTCAGTGACATAACGAAAAAAAATAAAATATCTTCTTCTTCCCATAGCTAGAAGTTCATCGAAAAGAAAATTGCATCTCATTCTTTTTGCCTTCTTTTGGACTGGAGTCTCAAAACATCATTAGTTTCACTATCATTCACCCTTTATTAACGAACAACCATGAAAAATAAGTGCTAATTAAAATTGAACTATAAAATTTTATTTTTAGATATTTACACCAACAATAGACATTGATGTCAAAAGATTGATGTCAAAGGATTGATGTCAAAGAGTTTATTTCATGTCATAATATCATTGATGTATTTATTGATGGCCTATGTGTTGGATTACTGAGAGGGGGGGTGAATCAGTAATAGCGTAATTATAATCCATTTTCTTCAAATATTATATCAATGTAGAATTATTATCCAATAATGAGCAGTAAGAAATAAACAATCACACATACATAGTACACCATTGTTTTACGTGGAAACCCAAATTGGGAGAAAACCATAGAATGTTTTTTCTTATATGTCTTGAAGAATTACATTCATTGGAAGCACCAACTTCCTTTGTTTTCTAGCTGCAACTAGAAGGAGGCTTCAACCCCCTAGTTTCTCAGGCTGCAACCTGAGGGAAGCTCCAACTCCCCAATTCTTTGTCTACAACCAGAAGGAGGCTACAACCCCCTATGTTCTCTGGCTACAACTGGAAGGTGGCTACAACCACCTGTCCTTGCCCCATCCTGCCACCCTAAAGTAGAAGT
>SNQJ01S0042567.1:0-15182 GCA_010110895.2 Picea sitchensis
GCGGAGCAGACCCTAGAGTTGTTGTTATTACTCGAGGAGGTGCTACTATAGGAGAGGATAAAATGATCCAAGGAAAGATCGCAGAAGATTCAGGTATCAGGAAAGTTGTGGAAAAGACTCTGGCTTTTGATGCAAAGAAAAAAAGACAAATCTTCGAGGAAGCAAGGCAAGAGTTCAAGAGAGACCAAGGGTCTTCATCAAAAACATGACCAGAAATAAGAGAATATGGGATGCCTCAGGCATTTGATCAGTCGGTTTCGCCGAAGCAAGGAAAAGAGGTAAGTAAGCTCACCGAATTCTTATACACATGTCTTAAGTTAATTCAGGATGAGAACGTTGTGCAAGAAATACAGAACTTAATCAGGCAGTATGAGATAGGGAAGATAGACCCCTTACTGAATAGGGCAATACACCAAATTGGTAAGAAGAGAAGGAAAAATAAATAATTACATTTGAATGCTCAAATAGGAGAGTATGATATAGACTATGTGGTCCTCGACTTACGGTCAGAGGTCAATGTCATGACGAAGCAAACTTGGGCACTAATGGGAAAACCGAGGTTGATCTATTCCCCTATCAGACTTAGGATGGCTAATCAACAAGTTGTTACCCCATTCGAATGATTGGAGCATGTCCCTATGGACATCGACAGAGTTAGAACCTTTGCATATTTTGAGGTAATTGAAATTGTTGATGATAACTGCCCTTACCCTACATTACTAGGAATTGATTGGGCCTTCAAAAATTCCACTGTTGTTGATTTGAAGAAAAGACGTATGACATTTAAAGGAGATGGCCTTAGGTTCATTGCACCCTTATATCTAGATGAAGGTCCGCGATACACAGATCCCATCAGAGAAGAATATCACGCATACGAAATGGAAAACATCTACAAACTAACAGCCAGACAACAAGATTACATCAACCCTACAACTGATGGGAATCTAAGCTGGCGAAGTGATAGCACGTGCTCATCAGATTCAGAAGAAGCACCGGAGAACTGGCAGAACCAGATGTATGAAGTATCTACCAGAAGATGTGCTAGATTAACTAGAGAATTTCATTGGATCAGCACAACAATGAGTAACTTACCCACATTTGATGGTCTAAACCCTTTAGAAGCCTTCCTATCAGATTTTGAAACAAGTGTATGAATACAACAGATATTGTTGGTAATGGATGAGGCCCTGAAAGCCACACCAACAAGATGATGGGGGACACATAAAAGAAAAATCACAGACTGGACACAATGTCGAACCTTGATGACAGTGTGGTTCTCAACACAAGCAGTAAGTTGCGAAGTAAGATATATCGATCGAATTTTCCCAAAGGACCACGTGTGAAGCTGTGAAGAGGCCTGGAGTGACATTCCTCGAGAAAAATGAGTGCACAGATTCATTAACACATTGGACATGACCCCTATCAACTGGTACCTTCAAGCGGAGCTGCGCCTCGTCACTACAAATTGGGAAGGTATGATTCAGAACTTTGTAACCAGCTTTTTATTTGAAAGAGAATATCCTTTAGTATACCAAGCATTACATATTTTGAGAAAGAAGGTATTCAAGGAAGCATCTAGCCTCCCTATGGAACAAGAAGAGGACGAATGGACTGTGCCTTTCCAGAAATTGCAGAGTTGCTACAACATCAATGTTGATGACGATGATGATCCCAAGAAGGTAAACATTACTGAAACAGAAGGCCAAAGAAATGTGGAAGGACCAAGAGTTGAGATACCATTTATTGGTCAGCCAATCAAGATTTAAAAAGTCAACATTGGGACAGAGGAGACACCAAAGATTGACAATGTCGGAGATTATTGGGATGTTGCTACCATTGACAAGATTACAAAGTTACTGCATGAATATCAGGACTTGTTTCCGACCAAGTTCACTGATATGAAGGGTATCAAAGGTCCTATGGGAGAAATGAGGATCCCTTTGAAACCAGGTGTGAAGCCAGTCAAGCAAAGACCCTAAAGATTGAACTCGAAATACAAGGAAAAAGTGAAGATTGAGCTCGACATAATACTGGAAGCAGGGATTATTGAACCTGTCGAAGACTCGGAGTGGATCAGCCCTATGGTGGTACAAGACATGAAGACAGGGGAAATTAGGATATGTGTGGACCTCAGGAAGTTGAATAATGAATGTCTGCATGACCCTTTCCCTACACCATTCACTGATGAAGTATTAGACAACGTGGGAGGCCAAGAAGTATATTCTTTTACAGATGGATTTTTAGGATACCATCAGATCTGAATTGCTAAGGAGGACCACCACAAGACCATGTTTGCCACAGAATGGGGATCCTGCCAATATACAATAATTCCATTTTCACTGAAGAATGCCCCAACCATCTTTTCCAGGGTGGTGGTCGAAGAATTCAAAGAATTTTTGCATAAATTTTTAGAAGCATATTTTGATGACTGGACTGTGTTTAGTTTGTTGAAAAATCATATTGAATGTCTAAGGATAATGTTGGATAAATGAAGGCAGTGTCAAATTGCTTTGAATTTGAAGAAGTGCATCTTCTTCTCACTATTTGGAGTGTTATTAGGCCATATTGTATGCAAGCAGGGATTGTTGGTTGATCCATCTAAAATTGCAATTATAGTTGATTTTTCACCTCCTACTTCAGTCAAACAACTGCGCACTGTGCTAGGACATACTGGCTATTACAACAAAATTCATTAAAGGCTATGCCCAAATCACAACACCGATGGAGAAGCTATTGAAGAAGGATTGTTAGTTTGGTTGGACAGATGAATGCCAGCAGAGCTTCAACACGCTGAAACAGAAAATGGTCACTGCACCCATTCTGGTTTTTCCAGATTGGAGCAAAGAGTTTCATGTGCACGTCGATGCGTCTTCTATTGCATTGGGAGCAGTACTGGCACAACTGGGAGAAGGGGAGATCGACCATCTGTTAGCTTTTGCTAGCAAGAAGCTATCTACAGCGAAGATCAACTACACCACTACCGAGAGGGAAGGATTAGCCATGGTGTATGTGTTGCAAAAATTCTGCCACTACTTGTTGGGAGGACACTTTAAAATGTTTACAGATCACTCTACACTGAAATATCTAGTCAACAAGTCAGTGTTGGGGGGGAGAATATGCAGATGGATTCTATTGTTTCAAGAATATGATTTTTAGATCATAGTTAAGCCAGGAAGAATGAACAAGGGCCCTAACCACTTGTCAAGGTTGGAACATGGTGAAGAACCCACCAGTTTGGAGGATACATTGTTGGATGCACAGTTGCTCGTCATTAGAAAGATTGATGACCACTTCACAGACATAGTCCAGTTCCTGTCAACATAAATGGCACCTAGTGAGTATACAATTCCCCAAAAGAAACAGCTAGTGGTGCACGGTGCAGAATTTTCACTTATAGTTGGTCAGCTATACAAAATGGGACCTGATGAGATACTAAGAAGATGTGTTAGGGAGAGAAACTACGTAGAAGGTCCTGAGAGCTGGCCTTTAGTGGCCTACCTTACACAGAGATGGTAAGGATTATGCTAGAACCTATGATGTGTGCCAGAGCGTTGGGAAACCATCCAGACGAGATGAAATTCCATTAGCACCACAGATGACCCTACAATCATTTGAAAAGTGGTCCATTGACTTCGTGGGACCTATAAACCCACCAGGAAAATGCACAAGATCAAGGAATATCATTACTACGATAGAATACTTAACCAGATGGGCCGAAGCCAGAGCAGTTAAAGACTGTAGTGCAACTATAGCTACACATTTTATATTTGATGACATAATAACCAAGTTTGGATGCCCCAAGATCCTTATGAGTTATCAAGGCACACATTTCATTAATAAAACAGTTGAAGCCCTAACTGAAGAATTTGCATTCCTCCATCAGAAGAGTACACCTTACCATCCACAAGCAAATGGAAAATTTGAAGCATTCAATAAGATCTTGGAGACAACATCAACGAAGATTTGCATTGTGAATAGGGATGACTGGGACTTAAGAGTACCCACAGTACTATGGGCCTATCGAACCACTTGCAATAAATTATCAATGCAGACTCCTTTCAAGTTGGTTTATGGTCTCGAAGTTGTTGTCCCAATGGAATACTTGGTACCAAGCTTAAGAATTGTTGCTTTTACAGGTATGTATGCCACTGGTGTTGTTCAAAAAAGGCTCGCCTAGTTGGTTGAATTGGAAGAAGACATATTCATTGCAGGATTCCACCAACAGGTTTAGAAGGAATGAGAGAAGGCATATCATGATAGGCACATCAAGAAGAAGGAATTCAAGCAAGGTGATTTAGTATCGGCGTATGACAGTAAGTTTATAAGACACCCAGGGAAGTTCAGAACGCATTGGCTTGGACCATATGAGATCGCCTATGTTACAGAAGGAGGAGTTGCGCAACTAAAGACGTTGAACGAAGAATGGAAGGAAGGTTTGGTGAATGCGAGTCGGCTGAAGTTGTACTATGACAACCTTCTACCTTGCAGATCTCAGTAAAAGCATGAGAAAAAGGGTCTAGGTACCAGGTGCAGTTGAAACTGGGTACCAGACACAGAAAAGATAGTCTACACAAGGATGGAGAGGAGGCATAAAGCAGAAACCAAGGCTGCCCTACGTAGTCCAAAGTCGAAGGAAAATAGAAGGATCGGATCCAAAGTGCCTCGGAATGAGTCACAGGTGAGTGTTAGGGGCATGTTGGCCCTTGGTTATGGAAGGAAGTGAATATAAAGAAAGAAAATGTGAAAAGTGAACTTCATGAGAGACACAGTGATTGTCACTGGGTTGAAGTAAGCAAAAGAGCAGAAAAGATGGAGCGAAGAAAGGAAATGCAAGTCGTTGGATGAGGAGAGAAAGGATGATAGATCAACAAGGAATATGGATCGGGGACAACTCAACAAGTGAAAAAATACATCGTTGGATGCTTTGGAGCACCGTGTGAGAAGGAAGGAAAGACAGGTTGGTGAAGCCCAGAAAAGCGGGTCAAGTTGACCTAGGGTTTTAGACACCTAGGGTTTTGGTATTTTAGGGTTTGGGCACCTAGGTTTCGGCCTAAGGCTGTCGGTGAGGTGTTGTAATGTACAAATAGAGGTCAAGAGGACTTGGGTCGGGTCGGTACAAGTTGGTAATTCTACAGTACAATATTGTTGTTGATCTAGCTATAGTATTGAGAGAGGGATCATTGTATTAAGAGAGAGAAATGTTGAGAGAGAGGAAGCCTTCTGGTATTGTAAGATCTTCTGTTGTGTGTGAAGGTCAAGTCCTGTAGCTGGGTGTGCAGGGAGGGGAGAGAAAGAGAGAAGAGAAAGAAGATCTGTTAGCTAAGAGCGCAAACAAGAACTGTATGCTTTCCTTAATATAATATAGCACAGTTTTGTGGATGTATCCCTAGAGAGAGGGTGAACCACATACATTTGTTGTTGTGTGTGTGATTGATGCTTTGATCTCTTTCATTGTTATATTGTTACCTGCCTTATTGCATTAGATCGAACTTATAGCTGTGAAGGATAGATCTATTTTGTTGAATGATAGATGCATGATATATTGCTATTGTAATAGATCCACTTGATATTCCCCTGGATGTAGACATCTCTGTCCTGCAACCCCCTCATAGTTGCTTTGAGTGAGACTCAATCTGCTTCGCAGGTGTTTCCGAAAGGGCCAGTAGCTAGGGCTTGTTGGTGCGCTCTTGGAGCTGAACCCTGGGTCTACCCCTATGCCAAAAATGGACATACCATTTTTGGATTCAACTTGAGGAAAGTTCATCACTACTTTGACCTCATCGAAGACACCAACATGTTCAAGATGAGGAGCCAAATTATTCTCTTATGACTTGTGAGATGTAACCTCCTCTATCCCTTCCGAAGGGACATCAAGATCCTTCTTAGAAATCCTAATCCCTGGAGTGTTATTACAACTTTTTCTCTACTCGGACACTCACATTAGGGATAGATATTTTAACTCGTACTTGATGGTTTAGCTTAAGAGAGAAATCTACCACCAAATGTCCATATCTATGGCATCTTAGGCACTTAAAAAGGTATACCAATGTTGTACAGAATCTATAAATGAGTGATGGGACGTTTCTGAATGAAAAATTATTTTGTTAACCCTTCACAAAGATTCAAATCTACTAGAATCCTTGCAAAGGTCATCACCATTAACTCCAAATAGATCAAATATAATTCCATGAAGGTGCCTATAGTGTTCCCTATTTCTTTGAAAACATTAGGAGACTAGAATTCCAAAAGAAAGACCATGCAATTTGACCCCAACCAAAAAAATATAGGTTTCTTCCAACTTAGCTTCGAAGAAGGGTGTCCATTTCTTAAGGATTAGTATTGGTCAATCACAACTCCATTTTTTTCTTAATAAAGACTGCATCCTTAAATGTCCAGAGAAAAAAATCCATCCAAACCTCTAGCTAGTATATGGAACTAAGGGATAGTAACCTAACCTCACCTCCCAATTCTATCCCAACCACTCTTTTAGGTTTTTATCACACATCTCATAGCCCTAAAAGCACCCTACCAATGCCTAAGAAGCTAGTCTGGCCACCTAGTTCATCTTCACATCATCTCTCAATACTAATCAAACATGGATTCCTTTCTTTCTCACACACACTTTGATGTGCTTTGAGTCTGGTCCACTTCTTTTTCAACTTCCTACACCACCATTACTTTCAATCATTGGATTGGAGAATTCAAACCTTCCTTCAAACCAATCTTCGCTTCAAAGAATAGGTCTTGACATAAACCTTCCTTTAATATCCATTATTCTCCTAATGGCTACCACCAAGTCTTCCTCTGCATCTAACTACTACTTTAGAATCAAATATTTATGCACCAGAGAGGATACAAAATCAAGGGAATGAAGGTTCAAAGGAGAATGTTTAGGGTTAATTTTTTTGTATTTAGAGGACCATAAAGTCAATTTGAGAGTTCTTCTATTAACCCCCTCCACTCATCATTTCCATCCTATCTCATTCAAAATTCCATCAGTATTGATCAAACCCCGAGCCACTTGCTAAAAATCATCACCCTCCTCTCTAGCCATGGTCTGAGGTAGATAGTATATCACCTACCTCCTTTGATAGATATCCACATTTTTGAAAATTTAATCTTTTGATAGAAATTCCTCCATATAATCCATGATGTTGCCATAATACATCTTGTCTTGGATTCATAAACCCTAGTACCTACATAACCGTAGTAATTCGGAGGCTCGACACCATACAATTCATGAGCTAGATTACTCCTATTTATTATTTCGATGACATTCTAATCTGTTTATATTTTTTTGTTAAGTTATATTGTAAATGCATTTTTTATTACTTAATTTTTAGAAAATATTTACTAGTATAGATCCATCTTAACCACAAATCTATTAAGCATGAGCATAACACTGGATCTCTTATGTATGGAGAGGGGGGGAATAAAATCAAAGTACAAATATATCTATGCTTAAAACATCTCGAGTTTAGATTTGTGTGTGTGTGTGTGTGTGTACACACACATATATGTATGCATATATAGATGTGTGTGTGTGTACACACACATATATGTATGCATATATAGATGTGTGTGTGTAAAATATATATATCCAAGGAACATTTCATGAAGAAACTCTGAGGCACTTCCCTACATTTGTGGATGGTAACCAATGCAAACTCGTTGGCATTGTTTAAGATGCTTGACTCAGTATGGAAATCGAGTGAAGCATACAACAAAGGAAACCAACTCAAAGAACAGACCTCAAGACTCGTGTGTGAAGTTACAAAGATTCAACCACTCAAGCTAGTCAATAAGTATATAAATTAACGGTTGATATTTTATTTAAAATTTATTTTTTTATTATAGATTTTAATATATTTCCTATTTTTAATTTATAAGTATGGATGTTGCACATCTCATCCATACTAGGCTATATAATGTACTTTAATTATTTGCAACGAGAGGGATAAAGAACAATATAAGGTGACAATTTTAGCAATTTTTGCAATGCTCAAAAATCCAAAGTTAGGATGAATTTATTATGGCATTTATCCATACTAGGATTTGGACAAGATCTAAGATGTAATGGGAAGAAATAATATGTATTCTTCTAATACTAAGAGAGTGGAGGATGAAAAAAACAGATCTTCATAATGTGTTAACTCATGTTAACCAAATCTATCTAATCTTGCAGTAAACTTCCCTCCTGTCGTTGGAATCCAATAATATGGGAAGTTAGAGTTCCTATCAATTGAGAATTCTATTCTAATTTTGGATGATCTACGTTGATTCAAGGATGGACAATACCCCTAAGGATATCATTCCAAAATGCATAGAACTTGGATCATGGTGGAACTATGATCATACATGAAATTTATGTTGGATAAAGAGGGTTCTTTTGCTATGAGATTAGCTTACTCCTATGATAATTAAATAGAGCTAGGAAGATTTCAAAGTTGGTCTCATTGGGCCATCATCAACATATATATATTACATTACAATAATGGTCCGCTCTTTTTTAGTTAAAGCCTAATGATGGCCCTAATGGCTATCAAGAGGTGTTAAAACCTTAGCCACACGGAGAGAAAGAGTGTGTTCATATTGCAGTGATGTTATGTTCAATAGTTAAGCATTACAAAGGAGTGAGATAATAGTGCAAGGCATAGGAAGAAGGCAACATTGTAACAATGTGTTTAAGGTCACAATGTCTATTTGATCCATAAAGAATTAATAGTGAGTTAATTTTCTCTGTATTTTACATTGTAAACTTGAGAATAATAAACACAAAGCACATTACTTCATTTATAGTTAAGATTTTTTACTTTACAATTTCCTCCAAAATAAGTTTGGTGTTTATAGTAGTTTTTTTAGAAGGAAAACTTTGCATGGTCCCCTCTTCCTAAGGATACCTAGGTAGAGGACAATGTCAACCGCAAGATGTAAGAGCTAACCCTAAAAAAATTCACTAGATTAAAATATGTAACTTACTCGTTATCAATATGTTTTTAGTAAATGATTTAACTAATTAAACCAACCCTTAAACCTAAATACCTATAACATTATATGATATAATTTTACTAATACATTTTATATATATATATATATATATATATATATATATTACCCACTAAATTTGCAGCGAATTAAAATATCCAAAATATGCACCAATGAGAGAGTGTTTGTATCCTATTGAAATAGGATGCAACTCTCCTTTTAAGATGAAATAAAATAATTATACACTCAAATATCCAAAATAATACACCAATCAGAAAGTGTATGGAGTTTTATTTTAAAATGGGATAACCATATCCTATTAAGATGAAAGATAAAATAATCTATACACTTTATCTATGCCCACTTCCTAAATTGATTATTTGGTTCGTTTACACTATAATATAATAATTCCTAAATTGATTAATGGGTTTGTTTACATTATAATATAATAACATTATTTGAAGATAAGATTGATTGGATGAAAAGTTTAATGCATTTAGTGTATCTTCAAAAACAAAACAAAAAACAGAAAAATAAAAAATAAAGCAATTTGT
The DNA here is from genome assembly GCA_010110895.2 of Picea sitchensis. NCBI lineage: Eukaryota > Viridiplantae > Streptophyta > Pinopsida > Pinales > Pinaceae > Picea > Picea sitchensis. The sequence goes on from SNQJ01S0042567.1 coordinate 9,540, forward strand.
AAATGACAAATGACAGAGAAAAGAAAGAAAAAAATAAATTATAAGTAATAGTTTGTTAAGTTAGTACAAATAAAGTGCTATTAATGTATATTGAAGCTTCTACATAACATATTTATTTATATTCTTTATCCATTAAAAAAATCAAATCAAAAAATTCAAAATCACTTAATTAAAAAAATAAATAAAGTGTAAAAGGTGTTATGCAAAGATAATTTAAAACCCATAAACTAATAATAATTTTTGTATAATTTGGTGCTCCACTAGTTTTGTCTAAATAGTGTATGAGTATACATGACAACATTTCATTTGATGCAGTTTCTACATGCTATAAATTTAGTGTGCTGCATGAAGGCAGTGCCACCTACACTTGTAAATATGCATGTTTTAATTCCGTAAATCAACATTTTCAACAAAGCATAGCTATTTTCATGGATCAACAAACAACAAATTGGTCATGAGGTTGAGTGTGAATGTGAATATTTTTGAATTTTTTTGGTGGGAAGGATGAGATCTTGAAGCAGAACCAAACATGAGAGGTAGAGAGTTCTAATGGACCCAGATTCAGTCCTATTGAACCTGTGAGGATTACCTGCTTTTCTTTGTGAAGCCGGACTTATACCCAACAATGAGCAGGAACCTACCAGCCCACAGTCCCTCTGATGATTGCTTTCTCTTTTTTTTTTTTGGAGGTGACTCTATCACTCCTAGGAGGAGCCTTTACAACCAATTTGTAGCCCTAGAGACTCCTTTTCTCCCTATGGTGGAGGAGCTTTTATCATTCTATGTGATACTTTCATGTTCTATTGTTGTTCTACTTCGTTAGCCTTCCTTGTGATTTTCAAGGCAGTTCTTGTCTCCCTTTGTCACTAACTCGCTTGGTTTCGAGATTGTCTTTGGTCTTTCCCTTGGTTTTAGAGCCTTTGCTCGGTTCCTTCCTGGGGGGATTCTTTGTCTCTTATTTGTCTCTCTGATTGAAGGTATTCTCATTTCAAGTGTTCACTAGACTCATAGAGTTTCATTTCCATTTGGACTCTCTTGGAGTCTCTGACCTCTACAGTGCCTGGGTCCACCATTGTAATCATTTGAGATGGAGAATGGTCCTGATCCTTTCCTAGAAGTCACTTCTTTAACCAATCTCGAGATGGAGACAGTCTGGTAGAGGTATATTAGTCACAAGAATCCAGTCCTGACTGAAGAACGTTCCTATCCTCTAGTTAAGCACTCTGGCTCTTCGGGGGTCGGCTCTTCAGCCTTGGGTGTAAACATCGGTTCTTGTCAGGTTGACCTGCCTTTTCAAGTGAGTATTACATAGATTTAGGCCCCAGTTGCTTGTAGTATAAACCCTTCTCTTCTAGGACAGGTTTCAGCTCATTCCATTAAAGACCGAGCAAAGGAAAAGCTTGGAGTTCCAAGGCTTCAGAATTGTCTACTCTTCCTCCACAGTCGAGCATTCAGAAGAAGGCATGGAAGACAAATACAAAATTCAGGAGAATGGTATTGGGGGCCGATGTGGGTCTGGAGGAGACCTGCAAAATAGCATTATGTGGACTAGTGGGGCGTCTTTCTTATGCATATCTGGCTACTGAGCCCTTCACTGATTGGATGGCTAGAACCTGGGTTCCTATTATGGGTTACAAACCAGAACTCCATTTTCTTACTAAGGGTTGGATGGGGTTTGTTTGTAAAATCCCAAACAATGCTACTCTTCTCTTAAACAACTTTTGGGTTTTGGGAGGCAACAGTTAGATGTTGAAGAGGTGGAGGGTGGCTTTTGATCAAGTAGCCTGATGTTAAAAAGATGGAGGGTGGACTTTGATCCACTGACTGAATACTTCCATCTTAGACATCTTTGGGTCTTAGTAACAGGGTTACCAATACATTTCTGGAATGAGGGATCTCTGAGGGAAATCGGAGAAGCCTTAGGTAATTTTATCTCTCTGGATGCTTCGTCTTTGGCAAGTTCAAACAGGAAAGTGGGGAGAGTCTTGGTGGCTATTGATATCCATGAAGGTTTACCGGAGCTCTTGGACATTGAGTGGAGAGGGCGGCACACAAAGCAGAAGTTAGATTATCAGGGGATCCCCTTTAGATGTAGTAGGTGTCGTTGCACAAGACATCTTCGAAGAGATTGTAGAGGCCTAAAGTCTGATGAAAAGTCTGAAGATTCTTTATTACGTGAAGACCCCCATGACTACATGACTAAGGATGATTCCATTCACGAAGTGGAATCCTACTCTGATCTTGGGATGGGATTACAAACTTCTGTTGATTCCTCTTTGGCTGGTAAGATAAAGACTTGTTGTCCCTCACTCTTCTCGTCTCTTAGTCATTGGGAACTAGATGCTCTTGAAAAGTTGACTTGGTTATTTAACAATACTACAGGTGCTAAGGATGTGAAAAGAGCAAGCCAGGGGTATATTTCACCCTCACCAGAGGCCGGTAAGATGTCTTTTATTTCTTCTTTGTCACCACTAGATTCGGCCTGTCGGCAGACCCCAATGCATCTGGTAGGGCGGGCGGAGGTTCTGTCAGCTTTGTTAGAGGATCCCCTATCCAAACCTTTCACTGAGCTGAAACTAGGGAGGTTGCCAGCTTCCTCTACTTCTCCACTCACTACTTCTATACCGACGGGCCCTAGTTTGTCCTCTATAAAATATTTTCGGGAGCCGGAGCCGGAGGAGCCATCATTCTTGGCAGCAATTGATCCCTTAATTCCGACGTATAGGGGTTCATTTAAAGCGACAAAGTTGTCGATATTTCAGGGGAATACTGTATTTTCTCAGGATCCTCAATCAGAGGCCTCGAGTTCCATTTCTGCTACGGCTAAGGAGGAGAGAGATACAATGAGGTCTAGAGGGCTTGGTTTAGAATTATCCCCATTAAAAACTAGGAGTGGGTGAAAGAAGATGGCACAAGGTCTCCCATGGCCTTCAGCATCCTTGGATCATCATTCAGACAGTGGGCCTCTTAGATCGTTGAAGGCCTTGGTGATGTCTAAATAATGATGTTGCTTTCTCTTACCATCAGAGGGATTGGAGGCACCCTCAAAGCAGCCTCAGTTCGACGTGTGTTGGATCAGAATCGTCGTGATATTCTATTTTTTCAAGAAACATTGGTTAGTGATGTGAGAACTAGAGGTTTTTTATAGGTGTTGCGCCCCTCCTAGGTTTCTTGCTCTGTCAGCGTTGTGGGCAAGTCTGGAGGACTTTTAACCTCCTGGGACCCTTCTCTTTTCATTTTAGAAGTTGTTCATATTGTTGGAGGTATTTTATTAACTGGAAGAAGCATAGCAAAAAATCATGAGTTGGCTTTCTTAAATATATATGGGCCTTTCTAGAACATAATTACTTTCTGGAAATCGATCGCTGATAGTGGTATCTTAAGTATACCAAACTTGATCTTAGCAGGTGATCTAAATATTATTTTGGTTGGGGAAGAGTCTTGGGGAGGATTTGGGACTATAAAGAATATGGATGATTTTTTCAAAACTCTCTTCCAGATGAATAACTTAGTGGACATTAAACCGACAAAGTTAAAGCCTACCTAGAGGAATGGTCGGTCCGGACAGGATGCTATAGCAAGGAGATTGGATAGAGTTCTAGTATCAGAGGTGCTCCTTTCAGTTGTTGGCATTTATCGATCATGGGTTGAATCCCCGTTCATTTTTTACCATGCTCCTATTTTCTTTCAGATGGAGCAGCTCCCAGCGTATGAGTGTTTTCTATTTAAGTTCAATGCAGATTGGTTGAATGAGAGAGAATTCGTTGATATTATTCACAAGAATTGGAATGATCTTATGTTCCTTCGTGAAGATAATAAAAAAATGTGCTTTATTTGGAAGCTACAGGTCATTAAAAAGTTAACCAAGTTATGGTATAAAGAGAATCAAGAAAAAAAGAGAACGAAATTGATATTATTGGAAACAGGTATAAAACATTACACTAATCTATTATTGGCGGATCCTAACAGCATAGATCACTTTTCAACCCTGAAACAGAGTGAAACATAAAGAAATTTGATTCTAAAGTGTGACGAGGAGATGTGGTGACTCCATAGTAGAGCACTATGGATTTCAAGTGGAGACATAAATACCAGATATTTCCATAAAGTGGCTTCACACATGATCAAGATCTGGACCAGGGGTCAAATTTTAGCTCAAAAATCAACGTTCTTGGAATTGCCTCAAAACGAACGAGAGTGTATCCCTTGTCGTCACGAACCCAACGCAACTCGTTTCGTCTCAAACGGACGTCGGGAACGAAAGATATAGCGATCTATTCGAATAGTCAAACAGGTAAAAAAAGGGGACGCTGACTGTGTTGTCCGTACAGTCCGTACAGGCTGACGTGGCAGAGTCTATACGCTGACATGGCTTGATTTTACATGCTGATGTGGCAGAGGTGATGTGGCAATTTTGGATTGGCATTTTTGGGCGAATCACATTGTGACATGTGGCATCATTTTGGGTTAATGGTGTGGTGCCACGTGGCACCCGTTTATTGGCTATTGGTTTGGGTGTTGTTCAAAATTTTGTGTAGTCCACCGGGCTCGAACCGTGAACCTCCCCATAGTCCAAAGTCTTGGCATGTCTGCCCTGCCAACGCGCCATACGGTGGTGCTTGTTAAAACTATGGTTTTAATATTATTTAAATTCATACTATGTAATATTCGGCGGGGGGTCGGGTCGGGGCTTAGCCCCGACCCTCAGTTCTATGCCTTTGTATATGACTATGACCACCATGAAATGGGCACGCAGGGTTTTAAATGTATAACCCACGGTTCTGCGCGTTGACATGTGACCATACCCTCCGGTAAATGGCGCGGGGTTTTTAAATGTTTAGCCACGGTTGTATGGTGTGCATATGACTCTACTCTCCGTTAAATGGTGCGCGGAGTTTGAAATGAATAGCCCATGGTTATAACATATGCCATATGACCATGTCATATGCCCTCCGTAAAATGGCGCGTGATTTGTGTTGTAAGCCACGGTTTTGTGGTGATGCATGTGACCACAACCGGAGCGCGGAGGAGGGAGTTGGTACGGTTGGCACGGTTTTGACTGTTAGCCCTTTTTTCAAATGCGCAAGGTCATATGGTGACCCTCATGTGCCCGAGATCTTGGTGGTTAGGGGCTGGAGGTGCCCTAACCGTCCTACAATTTGGACCATTTTTCGGTTATGCGAGCTGCTGGGTTTAAACACGAATTTGGAGCGTGTTCTTGGTTCAAGCACACAGAGGTGTGTTTTGGCGAACCAGAGGCAGCAAGCTTGAAGGAAGAGGATGGCAGGAGGCCTATCTTTCTCATTTTTTGGCCGATTGAGGTGTCGTAAAAGCCCAGCTAGGGGTTTTTGGATGTCCTGAATCCATTGGCACTATTATCAAGGCCATTTGAAGACTTCTTTTGTAGGTTTTTAGCCATTGAAGTTTCAGCAAGCTCCAGGGAGCTTGAAGCCCTCATTGATTGAGGACATGTTTTGGTGAGCCTGTGTTTGTTTTATGTGATTGAATAATCATTTTTGGCTAATTGTTATGCTCTGAACACATTGGGACAGGTTTCAAAGGCTTTTGAGGACTTTTACAGGTGTTTTTTCCAAAGAGAAGCTCAGGGAAGCTTATGGCCACATGTAGAAGAGGTCATGCCCG
>SNQJ01S0042567.1:24054-36130 GCA_010110895.2 Picea sitchensis
GCTCATCCTTGAGTCCTTTTTATAGTTTTTAAATCTTGGGGATTTAAACCCCTTTTTCTGGAATCCCGAACTATTCTTCTGCTTCCAGCCTTCACGAGGTTCTGTCCGATGCCCAAGCTGTTCATAACAATATCTTGCCTTTCAGATTGTATCTTCTAGGGTCTTTGGCTCGTCAAACTCAATCCTGTTCTGATAGTCCTTAGGTAGTCCACTGATGAATCGTTGCACCTTTGCCTTTTTTTCTTTTATATAGGGTACGTACCTCAACAACTCGAGGAATCTGCTGACATATTCCTCTATGGTGTGTTGTCCCAGCTTGAGTTCATAGAATTCTTTAGTCTTTTCGTCGAAATACTTTTTTGACAGATACTTCTTCCTGAAGTATTTCTCAAACCGTTCCCAAGATAGGTCCTCTTCGTGAATCCCTTTTACGTTCTTAAGGTCTTCCCACCAAATGGAAGCCTTCCCATTCATGTTGAAAGTGGCTACTCGGGCCTTTAAATTTTCCGAGAAGTCATGGACTCTGAAATACTTCTTTAATCCAAGCAGCCAGGCCTCCGCTTCCTCTCCCTTCTTTATTTCACCATCGAAAGAGGGTGGTTTGGCCTTCTTGAATTCTTCGAGATTATGATTTTTGGAATGATTTTGCTTCTTCCGTTTTCTTCGAGAATAAGAACTAGTTCTTCTACTAGAAGATCCCTCCGAGTCACTAGTTTCCTTTCCAGAGGAATCGTCCAACGCTTGTCCCTTATCTCTGGGGTGAACCTTTCTCGAGGTGTTCCTCCCAGTGTGGCCACTTAAAGGACCATGTTTCCGTATCCCAGGTGGGCTTCGACTTCTCTTTGTCTATCGTTGGTCTGCGTGACTGGTGTCAGGTCCATGCTGCAATTGTCTTTGTATGTCGGATAAGCTCTGCAGCAAGACTGCATTAATTTTCATTTGCTTCTCTTGCTCTTTTATCAACCTCTCGTTGTCGACCTTGCAGCTTTGTAGTTTGACCATGAGGCTTCTCACAGTCTCAGCTGGATCTGGAGGCATCTCTACCACTCTCCTTCGTCAGACTCTTCATCTCTATTGTGGGAGCCATGCCCCACTTCGTGGTGCATCACCATTCTATGCGTCTATAGTTTCCCACGGTTGATCGTCCACTTGTTGTGCAAGAAAAACACTCGTTGTTAGTCAACATTATATTCATTCACAATCAGCGCATAATTCATATTTTTCAAATGCATACACACAATAGGAAATTTCCATTCTTAACTTCGGCTTTTGATAAAGGGGGTTAAGGTAGAGGGTTACTCCTTTTAAGAGTCTTCAGATAGAGTTTATGTGCAACTCGTCCATGAGCCCAAGCAGGCCAAGTGTTGTAACCATGCTCTGATACCAATTTGTCACACACCCACTACGGCAACTAAGATTTTGTTTTTCTTTACGTCTTTTCTTCGAGGAACAGAATCCCCAAATTTCTATGGGGCCTAATGCAAACCCTCCCTTCCCTTATTCTCCCCCATGCGATCGTTGGCTATGACCACATGCCTTACCAAAAAGGCGCTTCCGGCTTTCCCAATTCGGGGAATCGCGATGCAAGCGTTCCCCTATTCTCTGTCTTTCGAAATGTCGAAACTCGAAAGGGTCTAACACATTCCTAGCCCCTCCCTTGGGTCGCTTTTCATATGACCGGTCCTATGACTTGGTGTTGTTCCTCTAAATGCTTTCGGGGTTTCGCGATTAGGGAAATCGCAATGCAAGCGTTCCTCCTCTCCCTTTCAAATCCCTGGAACTCAAAAGCCCGATATCATCCGGATCTATGGTCCAGATCGAAGACCTGATCAACGACCCAGATTAAATCCCGACATTCTACCTTTCGGGATTTCTGGCGAGGTCTTCACTCCTATTCCTCTAATGTCCAGAACCCCGGTGGCCTTAGATCTTCGCCACACGTCCCTACAAATGGACAGTACAGATTCTTTCAGGACTCCTCCTTCTACCACATGACTCTGCCCTGTGACCTAGGGCTCATCCACAAAGCGCTTCGGGGTTTCACGTACCGGGATTTTGTGACTTGCGACAACGAGGGGCCTTTCCCTTTGGTTTCCCAGGTGCCAGAACGTCGAAACCCATTCACGCTTAAATTGGTTTGGGGTTTCGCGTACCGGGATTTCATGACTGGAGAGGACGAGGGGTCTTGCCCTTGGGTTTCCCGGGTGCCGAAACACCGAAACCCATTCACGCTTAAACTGATTCAGGGTTTCGCATACCAGGATTTCGCAACTGGCAAAGATCCATAGCAGAGAGTTTCCTTACCTCTCGAAACTTCGATCCCCGAATTCCCGATATGGGAATTTATGTATGAGATAAACAACTATGATCCTCCCCTGATCTGACGGTCCATAGAGCTCCGACAGATCCGACAGCTGGCGTGATTTCACGAACCGGGAGCTCGCGATGCAGCAACTCCAAAATCCCTTGCCGCTCCAAACCCCGAACTCTGAATGTGTGGATATTCAAGGGTTTAACCCCCGTGTGCCTTCATCTGATCCAACGACTGTCGGGTATTGATGCTAGATCTGACGGTTCAGATCTATCCCCCTTGCACGCTCTCCTCCTTTAGATCCATCGGTCTTTGACAGATCTGGGGTATTTCCGAAAGGATTCTGATCGTTCGTCGACCAAACGATGGGGTAATCTCTTTCGATAGTTGGACTCGTTATCCTTTCTAAGCTTGAATCACGAAATTCAACCTCTCGGAACTTAAAACTCCCACAACTCTGAGACCTTAGAGAGCTACTCTTTATTGCACAAGATTTCCAGACCCCGGATCGCATGAACCTTCAGACGGTTCTCGGTCAATTGTCCATGATCTTAATCGAGTTCCTGGGTAAAGGTTCGGTACGGTTCCAAGGTTTATGGGGTAATTCCCGGGGGAGAGTACTCTCGAGGAGCCTTCCTAGAATATTACGAGAATCAAGCAAACAAGACAATTCTCAATGGAGCAAACTCATGCCCCAGACTTAATCATTTGTACAGAAACCAACTATGGCACGTAAGTATACACCTACACCCATTATTTCCAGTCTAAAACACCAGGCAATCATTCCACACAGAAATCATTATGGGCGTATAAACATGAACATGTATTCATGATATACAATTCAAAATACAAGGCATAAAATACTTATCAGAAAACACCGGGTGTGACGTGACTGTTGAGAGGGGTACTCGTTTCCACCCAACCGTAGGCTCAGTGACTCCAAATGGATTTACCACTAGCCACCCCCGAGCTAGACCACGATGCTCGAGATTCAGTCTCCTACTTCAAGCTCAACGGAAGTCAAGGACGAAGGTTACTCTCCTTCTCTTCTGTTCAGAATTCCCTGTATTTCTCGAGTTTCTCTTAGTTCTCTTATGGGATCTYCGTCGTGCGTGTTCTCCTCCCTTCCTTTACCACACTTCCTCTCTTGCMTTTTTTCTGCAAGATTGCGTGTGGCGCGAATTTCCCCATCCGTGGTCAGGTCTGGGAGCTGTTACGGATGGGCGGTTCACCCCCATCCCCTCATTAACTCTTGAGGAGCCTCCCCACCTACCAATCTGACAGGAAATCCATTCTAGGGTCAAAGAGCTGCTTTGATCTTTGAGCAAGTAAAAACCAGTACGGTACTGGCCCGATGGAATTTAGCGCAACCATTCCATGTCCCTTCCACCACCTCTCATTAGCCATCGTGGTCTCTTTTAGCACATCCCCCTCCCAGCAGTCATGCAACACATAATCATAACATAATTTACATTCATCGACCTTCTATACAAAGGTCCGCCAAATCAAACATTCACATCTTTTGTGTTTGCCATAGTTCGTGGCCAATATAGTTAATTTTACAGACTAGGGGAAACAGGGTGTTACAGTTTGCTTGCACATTTGGCTAGTTCGTAACAAAATCCTCTTTGAAGGAAAGAACCCATCAGCAAGGGTGGCTGCCCACTTAGCCTTGGGTGCTCTTGGGAATGTTTCCATGAATGAAAAAGAATAGAATTTAATATTAAATTCTATAATTAGGATTAATGGTTGTTCAATGGCCTTTTTTTATGAGCGTCGGAGGCAGGTGGCACAAATTGTGGGGCAAGTGGTGTTATTAAGTCGTGCTCATCGATGGAATATAGATGGTTTTTAAATTGTGGGGCAGGAACAAACATCAAAGAGGAGTTGATGGGAGCATGGGCTACTCTTTTTATTGCCAAGCATTTAGATATCAACGATATTCAGTTATTCGGTGATTCAAAAGTAATAATTGACTGGTTAAAAAAAAAAAAAAAAAAACCTCCAGGCCATAAATATTGAAGGATGGAAAAAAAAATTAATGATTTGGCCTCCACCTTTAGGTTATTCACTTTCGACACATTTACAGAGAGAAAAATGTGGAGGCAGAGCTTTTATCTAAGAAAGCCCTGACGACCGTGAACGAAAGAAATTTTTATCATTCCTGGGACGGAGTTGTTGTTGGAAATGTCCAACATTTTGATATTTTCTAACTGCATATGTTAAGTAGGGTTTCTTTGTATTGTTTAGCACAGGGTTGTGTTGTTTAGTGCTTTGGAGGAGCTATCTTGTTTTGTATTGATTGTGATGGTCATTGTATGGAGGACCTGTCTCATCCCTCTTTTAGAGAGATTGGAAGATTTTCTGCCCATTGGAACTGGCATTATTTGTCGGGGTTTGTATGGAAAATTATATTATTAATATAATTAATGTGAATTTTCTGCGGGACTGTATTGTTTAGCACAGAGTTGTGTTGTTTAGTGCTTTGTAGGAGCTATCTTGTTTTGTATTGATTGTGATGGTCATTGTATGGAGGACCTGTCTCATCCCTCTTTTAGAGAGATTGGAAGACTTTCTGCCCATTGGAACTAGCATTATTTGCCAAAGTTTGTATAAAAAATTATATTGTTAATATAATTAGTGTGAATTTTCTACGGGAAAAAGTAAAAGCTGAATTACTAGTAATTGGTTTTAGTGTTATATTTTTCATATCACCGCAGATAATATTAAAAAATTGTTACATTTCATAAAACTATACATTTTGACTCTCCGTATAACCACTAGAAGATACGTTCTTTATATGGAAAGAATTTCAAAATGAATATTTCATAAATGAACTTTTAAGTTTGGAACGTCCTAGAGTTGGTATACGTTGTGCCAATCATGTAATGACATGTTAAAATAAATTAAGCAATGCTAAATTGTAATTGTAAATGAGTTGGGTCAATCATGTAATGTGTATGTACATATATAATTTAAATTGAATCTTTATATATGATGTTCAAATAATTTATTCTTGAAATGATGTTAAAATAATTTAAGTAATATTAAAATTTTATAATTGATTGAATATTTATGTTCAATTTTAAAAGATGGTTAAAATTATTGTGATAAATTTAATTTATTAATTTTTATGATGGTTGGATAATAATTATTTGTAATTTTTTTATTATTAACATGTTATATTTAAAAACAAATATGTCGTCCAATGATTTGACTGGTAAAGTCTACGAAGGTATACATACCCTACCCCCCTCTGGATTTGAACCTGTGACCTCTTAAGAGGAAACACATGTTCTTAACCATTAGGCCCACTCAGGTTATATATATATATATATATATATATTGTTTTTTATACACGGGGCTTCACCTTGTTAACCAATAGCTTATTACGTTCATTCATAAAGTGAGTTTTTTAATTGTGAAAAATACAGTCAATATATTGTAGGTATTGGGGGGGTATGTGGGTATTAGGGGGTATAAAAAGAGGTATCTAATAAAAGTAAGGGTTTCTTTTATTGGAAAGATGTATTGGGAGGGGGGTTCAAAAAAAAGATTTTTTGAGGTATTTATCAATATCTAGTGAAATTAGGAGTATTCTTTAATGTCCCATGAACGTGGGTTCTATGTCACAGATTCGCTGAGTGAAGTCCCTGTGTTATTATATAAGAAATTGTGTTTTTTATGTGCATGTGTCAACTAAGTTTAGCTCGGGTGGTTGGAGGAATGATTGGTATTCTCCCCACCCATGTTCAATTCTCGCAAGTACATGTTGAGCTCCTAACGAGTATATTGTTGTAATGTCTTCGAACCCTATAGTTAATCGGCCTTATGTCCTAAATATTCTAGGGTTGACCTTCGGTACCTTCCATCTTACACTGCTTGAGGAAAACCCCCGAGTACTTCCCCCTCCCCTCATTTCAAGGATGGTACCCATGGTAAACTTTGTGTGTGTGTGTGTGTGTGTGTGTGTGTGTGTGTGTGTGTGTGTGGATGTGAAAGAGGAAACCCTAGGCAACTCGAGAACCGAGGTGATCATGGATAGTAGAGATCGAGGCATATGGTGGTGTCCAACTATCTAGCTTCTCTCAAACCTTTAGAGAAGGTATATTTTAGTGGATACTATATTAAACGGAGATGGCAGGTCCCTTTGGAGACACTTTTGCAGGCACATGGTAGTTTTGGCGATTGTCTTGTCATGATTGTTCTGTAAGAGCTTAGGTCAGAAGTACAATGGTTGACATCAAACTCAATTTTGATGTAGATGACAAGGATATGGAGGATTTTTTCCCCACATATGAGGGGTTCATCAAAAGTCAGTGTTTAAAAAGAGCGGTCGACCTGGAAAATTTGGATCCGTTGGATCAACCCAGGGTCAGTTTCTATTAGGTTGCAACTACATCTGCTCTCTTCCAATGAGTTAGGTAGGTGGGAGGCTCTAGGAGGAGTCAATGCGGCTACCATCTCTAGACCATTCAAAGTGATGTGTTTCAGGGGGTAAGCATCCAAAACCACTACCACCTTTTCATGCAATCGTAGATCTGTCAAAGAAGAAGCATTATGGTGAATCCATCCCTCCATGATTGAATCCACAAATCTCTCATGTAATTGGTTCCCAAGAGAAGAAGGTGAGGTGTTGGAAGGTTATGGGGAGAAAAGAAGAATGGTTGTGGGAGAAAATGTTAAAATCGGGGCTATACTTGACTTGCTAGGTAAAATGGTAGTGGGTCGCTTCTGCGACAAAGTGGTTTCTCCTTCTTCGCTCAAATCTTGGCTGGAGGTGAATTGGGTTGGGCTATTGGGATATCGTCTTGAATACCACACCCTGACACATAAATGGATAATTTTTAAGTTTTGAAGCAAGAAATATCTTGCAAAAATGTTCAGTAGAGCATGGGGCTAGGGGTCATTTTGTATTATCCTTAAAGAGTGGGTGATTCATTTGACCTGACTCAAGAAGCACAATCTCTGATAAAAGTATAGGCTATCCTCCCAAACCTTTTGTTGTTTTTATAGGAAGAGGTTGTCCTAATCTCCATTGGAAACAAAATAGGGAGATTTATCAGTTGTGAACCAAGGTGGGCTGATAAAATAGACAGGAGATGGGTGTGGGCATGGACATGCACGAGGGCCTTTTGGATGAAATTGAGTTGGTATGTCGTGAATTTTCTTTGTCGTAGCGAATCGATTATTAACAAATTCCATTTAGGTTCTTTGGATGCCATCAAGTTGGTCATATCCAAGCACAATGTAAGTGTTCCCCTGCACACTTCCCGCCTTTCCAGAAAAATTGGAAAAGAAATAATAATTCAGAGGCTTTTGTGGAAGAGAAGCGGCAATGTCCATCAAAAATTGACAAAAGTGAAAGAAAATATCGGATCGAAACCCTCCAGACAATATTCCCTTTCAATATTGTGCGCGAGGTTCTCCCGGTAAGTTCCTCCCAAGGGACCTTTCTTTTAATTCACGTAAAATTATGTTGAGTCATAAAAATGAAGTGAAGGACGTCCCCATGCAGACAGTTTCAAGCCCTCCCTCCTCGTCCATCAAATTCCCGTCAAGTTCTCGTATTTGTTCCCCATCCTTGAATTCCCTAGTCACTTCTAGAAAAGCATCCCCTTTGGTACTTTCCCCTCGGTTGTCACCTTCTATAAATACTCTCATAGTATCTTCTAAGCAATCTATAGATTGCTCATCAAACCTCCCTTCCAAGTCATCAGTTAAGTATGACTACCTTCTCTGCTCTAAAACCAAAAATATGAATGAGGACCAGCCTCCAGAGGGTCTGGCCCTGGATAAGGATCTTGGTGTACATGTTGGTAGGAAGTATTTGATTTCCTTGGCCCAATCTAAGGCTTTAAAAGAAATAAGGAGTGGAAAACAAGCTACAATTGAGCGGGCCCTTAGAGCAGGTCAATCCCATGAAGGGAGTTCCAAATGATCGGTTTATCCTTCAATGCAAGGGGAGTAGGGGGCGCTCCTAAAGTGATAACCCTCAAAATTAGTTTCCAAGCGTATAAGTTAGACTTCATAATGATTCAGGAAAGAATGTGTAGTGGAGAAAAAGCTTCAAAGGTCTTTCAGAATTTTCTCAATGATTGGTCCTTTTACACAATTGACTCTTTAAGCCTTTCAGGTGGATTGCTCTCAGCTTGGAGCCCAAGGTTTAAGGCTTATTTTTCCTTTGTCCTCCCTTCAGGAATTGTGGTGAATATTGAGGATCAAAACTTAAATAGTTCGATCAAATTAATTAATATGTATGGCCCTTATGCATAATGGGTTCCTTTTTGGATGGAGGTGAAAAACTCTAGTTTTTTAGATGCTCCTAATGTCATTCTAGGAGGAGACCTCAATTTCATGTTATTTTTATGGGAGGTATGGGATTCCATCCTCAGAAAGATCCACAAGAAAGTTTTTTTTATGAATTGGATAGAGCAGAATAAACTTATCAACTTGGAACCCTCCAAGTTATCTCAAACCTGGAGAAATGGCAGGAAAGGAAATGATTTGGTGGAAAAATGTTTAGACAAGTTCATGGTCTCAGAATGGATGTTGGAGAATTAGTGAAAAATTAAGTCTTGAGTGGTGGTATGGGGTTTATCAGACCATATGCCAATTGTCTTGGAGGTCGAATGGAAATCCCCCAGGCCCCCCTTCCCCATGAAATTCAACCATACTTGGCTTCTTGAATACGATTTTAAAAACCTTATTAGGTCAATTTGGAATTCGTTGGAGAGGGTGTAAGAATCTCCTTTATGCACCAATTCTCTAGCAATATAGGCCATGTCAAAAGAGAATTCTCTCTTTGGGCCAAAGTTTATAACCAGAAATGTGTCAAGGAGCTTCGGGAGGTAGAGGACAAGATAGGTTTCTTTTTGATCGATGGACAGTAATATAAGTTGTTTGAAGAGGAAGAAACCAATCTTAGTAGGTATATGAGAAAAAGAAAATACCTATTGGACAATGAGGAATCCAAGTGGATATTGAAAAGCAGAACGATATGGTTAAAAGAGGGTGATGGAAACACCAATTTTTTCCATTCTTATGCTAAACAGAGGAGAATGATCAATTCTATTTGGGATATTTAGGATTCTCAAGGAAATGTGGTCTCCTCTTTCGAGGACATCGCAGAGGAAGGAAAAAATCATTTCACAGATTTGTTTAAAGCCTCGCTTAGATGCCCTATAGAAGAAATTTTGCAGGTTAATTATGTTTTCCCAAGATTATTATGGAGGATATGAATGCTTCTCTCTAAGAAGAAATATCGGAAAAAGAAATTCTTAACACCCTTTCTTCTTTCCAAAAGCAAGAGCCTTGGCCCAAATGGTCTGTTTGTAGAGTCCTACCTAGGTTTTTGTGAGCTTATCAAATCAGACCTCCTTAAGCTTGTATTGGAATCCTAAAGAATAAGGAAATTGTGGGGATCCTTCAATGCTACCTTCCTATCCCTCACCCCCAAAAAGAAAGAGGTCGAAACTTTTGATGATTTCAAACCTATATTGTGCTATAACCTAATCTATAAACTCATTTCTAAAATCATTTCCAATCATTTAAAACCCATTTTTAGTGAAACCATTTGTGAAGAACCATATGGATTTTTTTCCAGGCGTCAGATTCATGATGCAGTTTCCCTCACTCAAGAGGTCCTCCATTCCATAAAAACCAAAAATATTGTGTCTATTGTAATGAAGTTGGACCTCTCTAAGGCCTACGATAAAGTGAATTAGACCTGCATGCACCTAGCTCTTATCCAAATGGGGTTTAACCTAAATATTGTCAATTGGATCATGGGTTGTATAGAGTCTCCCTCCTTTGTTTTTCCCATTAACGAGTCTCCTTCCACTTCTTTCAGGTCTTCTAGAGGCTTACGCCAGGGTTTCCCTTTATCCCTTTTTATCTTTCTTTTGGTGGCAGAAGGGATGAGCAGGATAATCAACCAAGAATGAAGGAGGGGCATCATCAAAGGGCTTAAAATATCTCAAAAGGAAATTCTAACCCACTTGTTATTTGTTGACAATGTCATTATTTTTGGTGCAGGGTCTATTCAAGAATTCAAATCTTGGAAAGGCATTCTATATTCCTTCCGTGAAGCAATGCGATTGAAAATTAATATGGCCAAATCTAGTTTGCTTACTAATGATCTAATGATGAATGTCAAAGTTCAACTTCAGGAATTTCTCCCTTATGTGTGTAAGAGTCTCGATGTAGGGCTAAAGTATCTTGGTTTTGAACTAAAACCAAATTCTTATCTTTTTAGGATTGGTTTTAGATTATTAAAAATATTCATTCAAGTATTACCTCATGGTCTCATAGGTGGCTCTCAAGGGGTGATAGGATGGTACTTTTGAAGTCGGTCCTCAGTAGCATTCTGGTCTACTCGGTGGCGATCACAAAAATTTCAAAAGGGATTCTTTCTAGAATTTGAAAACTCAGCTTTCAATTCATGTGGAGAGGGAGAAGATATTTAGGAGGCCCTCCTTTAGTCAAATGGACCTGTATTTCGATGCCCAAGGAGTTAGGGGGATGGGGCATCAATATTTTTTTTTGTTTTTTCAAATCACCAACAACAAAAAGTGCATGGAATTTCATTCATAATGACATGTTGTGGGGTAGAGTTTTGTCATCCAAATATCTTTATGGTTTCTCAAAAGTGGAATGGATACGAATAGCAAGGAATTCAAGGGAAAATGGCTCAATTAGGTAGAGAGAAATGATGGAGCCATACCCTATGATCGGAGAAGGCTTAGCATGGCATATTGGGAATGTAAAGGAATTATGGATTGGTGAGGACCCATGGGCAGGAGCAGGGCTAAGCTATAAAATTTTCAAAGATATGGTAGTGGCACTACACGCAAGAGGGGTATACTATATCTAGGACGCATACATTGGATGTTTATATTGCGATGTTTATACCGAGTGGAAATCAACTGCAATGTTGGAGCTAGAAGGAAACAAAAAGGAAGAATGGATGTTGTATACATGTGTTATGTCCTTCAATTTCATACACTTGATGAAGATAAGGTTGATTCCTTAATTTGGGCAAGGAATGAGAAAACATGTATATATACAACGAAGTTGGGGTACAAAATGATTGCATAAAGAGAACATGAGGGTGAAAAAAAATGGTGGTGGCCCTCTGTTTGGGGTTTGAATGCATTAACAAAGGTGAAACTCTTTGGATGGTTAGTCCTAGAAAACAAAGTGCTCACTTGGGACAATGGTCTTAAGTGGGGATGGATAGGTCCTAGTCGTTGCTCTCTATGTAAAGTCAAGATAGAAACCTCTCAACATCGTTTTGTCTCATGCAATTTCACTCAACAAGTAATGGGTTAAATTATGGAAAGAAGATGATAGTGTCAATGAGAGGATAGTTGGGAGGAATGATTGTTATCCTCCCCACCCAAGTTCAATTCCCACAAGTGACATGTGATCTCTTATCGAGTATATTTTTGTAACGGCTTCGATCCTTATTTTTGACTGACCTTGTTCCCTAAATATTCTAGGGTTTACCTTGGGTACAATCCTTGAAATGAAAGGAAGTGTTCAAGGGTAAATATATATATCCTCGATAATTTCCCTATATTTTATGAACCATATTCAATGTAAACCTAGAGGCACTAGTTATGATGCCTAACCCGGTAGAGACATCGAGTGAAGCACACAATAGAGGAAACCGGCCCAAAGAATCAACCCGAGACCTCCTGCATGAATCTAAAAGCACTCAATTACTCAATTTATCTTGTGTGTGTGTGTGTGTGTGTGTGT
>SNQJ01S0042567.1:44218-72133 GCA_010110895.2 Picea sitchensis
ACTTCTTTCCATAAAAAAAAAAAAAAAAAACCGATAAACCATTTTATTAGTGTTAGTGTTAAAAAATCCACAGCTAACAAGAGGGATAAAAAAGAAACACATACACCATTTTATTAATGTTAAAAAATCCACAACTAAGATGAATTTATTATGGAATTTATCCACTTGAGGAGTTGGATGACATTTAAGAAGTTGTGAGAATAAAAAATCTGCAATCTTGGATATTAAGGAAATGGATGATGAAAATTGAGAGTTTTGTAACTTGTAACTCATGTTAACTAGATGCATTAATCACGTATCAAACTTTCCTTATCTTAGAATCTTAAAGAGTTTCATAACTTGTAATTCATGCTAACTAGAGTCATTTGAGTTTCATAATTTGTAATTCATGTTAACTAGAGTCATTTAATAGTCTAACAAACTCTAATTGAATTTTGAATAAATTTATGTTAGAATCTTAAAGAGTTTCATAACTTGTAATTCATGTTAACTAGAGTCATTTAATCATTTAACAAACTCTAATTAAATTTTAGATAAATCTAAATTAGTTCAAGGTTGAACAAAATTTATAAAAATATCATTTTAAAATACATATACTAACTAGAGTCATTTGAGTTTCATAACTTGTAATTCATGTTAACTAGAATCATTTAATCATTTAACAAACTCTAATTAAATTTTAGATAAATCTAAATTAGTTCAAGGTTGAACAAAATCTATAAAAATATCATTTTAAAATACATAAAACTTAAATCATATTGAAACTCTAATCATACATAACAATCTTAAATATAAAAAATACTTTTCTTCCACTATTAACTTATTCTCCAATATTTTTTTTTATCATAAGACATTAAAACAAAATATTAACACTATTATTTACATATATTTTTTTTTTCATTACTTACTTTTTTTTACATTACTTACAATTTTTAAAAATTATTTTGATTTATAAATACTAAACACATGAAACATATCAACCATATTAATTTCACTTTAGTTTTACATTTTTGGAGTTATTTAGATTTATAAATATTAAACACATGAAACATATTAATTTATAAGCATTAAATATGCGACGCAGGTCACCTACAGTACTTAATATTCAATGCAATTATTATTTATTATAATACTACTTTATATTCAATGCAATTTATTATTTATTATAAGTATTATAATAGTTTAAGTTAGGGTTACACTCAAATAAAACATTTGTGACATTGCATCTTACTCATATTGGTGTTACAAGTAACTTCATACATAATATAAATTTATATGGATATAAATTAAATAGCCATAAAAGTATTTGACCGTCATTGTATTATTCACAATTTAATATAATATTTTTAGAAAAATAATGTATTTAAAATATGTTACATTAATTTTTAATGTCTAATTTATTAATATTAAAATTTATTAAATAATTTTAATTTTAAAGATTTTTCACCGATTAGAGATTTTTCACCCAACTTAGTTTAAGAAAATGAAATCAATGATATTTTTTATAAAATATAAATCAAACCAAATATAGAAAGTCAAACCAATTTCGCCTGAAAACAAATAACCCTCTTTGGAACGGGAATTAACAAGATTTAAATAATAGAAAGATAAGTTGGACCATCTCCGTGGAAGGGGGATTAATAAGATATAGATAATGAAAAGATAAGTTGTCCCAAGATTAGAAAATATTGTTTAAATCTTGCAATGATAAGAATGTTTGAATATAAGATTTATAAAGGTGGCACCCACTTGATTCGAAAGAAAGATACAAATTCCAAAAGACTCTTTAGAACTAGAAATACTTCAAAGGTTTAATATTCAATGGGTGGGGTCCACATTTAGAAGGTAATCCCCCTATCCTTCCACAAGGCCCATGTGAAAGACCGCCAGAGAGAATAAAAAAGAATTAGGTTACAACTTCGAAACGTCCGACAACCGCTAATGGAAAAACAACATGTATGTATGTATGCATGCATCTGGATATATGATGTACAGATGTCATATCCAATCCATTATCCATTGGCAACTACGCACCGTCTAATGATTTAGCCGACCTAATTAAAATATAACGATAATTAGCCTAAAAATATATTCGTTAAAATTTATTTGCAAAAGCACTCGTCTTCTTCTTGCTGTGGAGTTTTTTCTCTCTTTTTATTCAAATGACAGCACGACTTCCTTCCCTCAGATGCTTCCCAGGCTGCATTCATCCTCTGCAGCATCACGCGGTTTTGGACTCCTTCTTTTCTTTCGTTACAGATTGGTCGCAGGATCGAATCGCAGAGGCCGATTTGAATCCTCCTGAGTAACAAGGATTAAGAAGATGACGCGCAAGTGCTCGCACTGCGGCAATAATGGGCACAACTCCAGGACGTGCCCTAACCGCGGCGGGGTGAAGCTCTTCGGCGTTCGGCTCACCGATGGCCCGATCAGAAAGAGCGCAAGCATGGGGAATTTGATGATGATGGCCAGCCCTAGCTCTCCCGCTGACCCCTCCGAGCCGGCCTCTGCCGCTGCCGCTGCTGCAGCCGCGGCCGCCGACGGCTATCTCTCCGATGGCCTCGTGGAGGCCTCCACCTCCTCCAATTCTCGCGAGAGGAAGAAAGGTGAAAGATCTTGACTCAATTTTCTGCAAACTGTTCAAGAAAATGTTGCGTCTTCGGGCTCTGATATCTGTGATCATGCCCGGAATCAAAGCTTATCACTGATATTTGATGAGAAAATGTTTCTTTCGATTTGTGTAAAATCCAGGCTGCATTTGCTTGCTTCGTGATTGTTTGCTCACTTCATTTTAAAGATCATTATATCTTCTTCTGTGTTAATGCCTGCGATAAAATCTTATAACTCCAATATTTAATGAGAATATTTATGTAGTTAAAAAAGGAAGATCTAGATTCAATTCTTTGCAAAATGTTCAAGAAAATGTCGTCTGTTCGGGCCCTGATGTCCGTTGAAGTGCCCGGAATCACCTGATATTTGATGAGAAAATATTGCTTTTGCTTTTAAATATCCAAGGCTGCATTTGCTTGCACATTTTGTTTGAAAGATCATTTTTATCTTCCAAATCGGAGATCTTCTTTTTCTTTTCTGTGATCATGCCTAGAATAAAAGCTTATAACTCTAATATTTGATGATAAAATATATATGTAGGTGAAAAATAAGGCTGCATTTGCTTGCCTCAGGATTGATTGCTCATTTATATTTTGAAGGGTTCCAAATTGCCCCCCTGCTCCTTTTATCTTTCTAAATCTTCAGAGCATTTTTTCAGTTTCTGCTTTGAATAAACTGTTCTAGTTTTCAAATATGTGCTTGCTCGAAAACAAAAAATCTATGTAGGTAGGTTGTCAAATATCATTTCTCTGCAGAATGTTCAAGAAGACGTCCTGTGTTCGGGCTCTGATGTCTGTGATCGTTCTTGGGATCAAACCTTCTAACTGATATTTGAGGAGAACGTTTCTTTAGCTTTTAGTGTAAAAACGAAGGCTGCATTTGCTTGCTTCGGGATTGTTTGCTCCTTTCGTTTTAGAGATCCTTTTATCTTCCAAATCGGCGTTCTTCTTGCTTTTCCGTTTTCATGCTTGGAATAAAAGCTTATAACTCTAATATTTAATGAGAAAATATTGATGTGGTTAAAAAATAAGGTTGTATTTGCTTGCTTCGGGATTCTCTGCTCATTTCATTCTAAAGAATTCCAAATCGGCGATCTTCTTCTTCTTTGTTCTTTTTTTCATGTCTTTTGAATCGCCGGGGCATCTTTCTAGTTTCTGGTTTGAATAAATTGTTCTGGTTTTCAAATATCCACTGGCTTTCAGAGAAAGATCTCTGTAGGCTTTGGTGAAATCTAAAGCTCTGCCGTACCTTGCTTTCTGGTCGTCTTACCGAATTCATTCTCAAGAACATCTTTATCTTGTATATTGGCATATCATGTTTGAAATTTGCGTCCTCTCGTGCAAATTTGTTCTTGTTCTGGTAAATTTCGTTTCCTGGCATTTTTGCGTTTCTCGGTTCGGAAATACATATTTATTAAATTGACATGTTAGGCATGTTTAAAATGGAATTCACATCTAGATAACAGAGTGCAAGAAGTGATCCTTGGATAATTTCTTGCTCAGTCTGGAAATTGGAATTCAATATGTGATATCGGTCTGTTATTAAATTTTAATAGATCACAGTAGTATTTTAATAGATACAAGATTTTTTGAAGTAGCCATTAGATACCTAACCATTTAGGTTAGAGATCATTGTGTTATTGAACTGTACCTTTAACACAACAATCAGATGTAAGAAGTGCGAAGAGAATTTTTTGGATGCGAATTCCCTGTTAACTCAGCAAAACTGTGTTTTCATGGAAGAGTGTTGAACTTATATATCTTTATTCTTTTGGAAGTTTTTCTTAGATCTTCACTACTAGATACTGATTTGTTCTTGAACTTCACTAACGATATTCATTAAATTTAATGATATTTCAACTTTACATTATTTCTTTGATTTTTCTTGGATGATCTCATCACCTTGTTATCTTTCTAAATTTCTGCAGGTGTGCCATGGACAGAGGAAGAACATAGAATGTTTTTGCTAGGTTTGCAGAAGCTTGGCAAAGGTGATTGGAGAGGAATAGCACGGAATTTTGTCATAACACGAACACCTACACAGGTAGCCAGCCATGCACAGAAATATTTTATTCGACAGAGCAATATGACTAGAAGGAAGAGACGTTCCAGTCTGTTTGACATGACACCGGTGAGTTTTTTTCCTGTCTTAATTTCTTGGTCTGCGGGGGAGATGGAAGGGATTCAGGAGGCTTCTTGGGAAAACATCTCAAAAATTAGATTTGGAATCAATCATAATTGATCTGAAAAGTTTTGCTAAGAAGTAATATTATCTGTCAAGAATCTTAACTGGTATTCTTCTGTTTGAAGTTGTTTCTTTAATGTCTATTCATTCAACAATTAACTAAAACATCATCCACTAATTGTATGTTCAATAATTGACTTATCCTCACCAATCTGGGATTTAGGAGATTTGACTTGTTTCTGTTCATGCTTTACAGGATCCCAGTGCAACAGCAGTATCAGTAGAAGATTATTCAAAAGTTTCTTCCATTGATCCTATTTGTGATAGCTCTGTTCAAAATCAGATACTACCTACTGGCCATACTGTCTGTGATAGTTCTTCTCAAAATCAGATACTACCTACTGGCCACACCGTTTGCGATGGCTCTGCTCAAAATCAGATTTTACCTACTAGCATAAGTTCTGCATTTAATCAAGGTCCTCTTGTTGAGTCTAACAATGGTGCCCCATTATCATCACAGACAGCTTCAGATCAGGAATTTGAATCAAATAATTCAGAAAATACTGCAGAAGCAGAAACCTCTTTTTCACAAGGTGTGGCAGCAATGGCTTGTGGTGTTCCAATGGTGTTTCCAGGTTTCATGGCACCATTGCTTCCTTTTCCATTCCCAATGTGGCCTGGTTTTAGGCCTGCTACAACAGAATTGCCACCAAATTCCAACATTTTTAAGCCAAGGGCTGAGATTCCAAAAGCTCCTATGAATATTATCGATGAAACAGGCATCTCAAAGCTGAGTATAGGTGACCCACCTGGTTCTATTGAACCTTCAGGCTTGTCACTGAAGCTTCTAAATAAATCTTCAAGACAGTCAGCTTTTCATACAAATCCAGCTCTAAGCGACAGTGGTTTCAGTTCTAGTAGCAATGCAATTCATGTAGTTTGAGTTAGTAAACAGGAAGAAGATGTGATTGGATTCAGTTTGGGAAGATAGAATGTTATCCCATTTATACATCACAATCTATTCAAAGTGGACAGGGTCCCTGGTACTTTTGACTGGATTGTATAAGATGGGTTGGATCATTCTCAGGTACAAAGGATCATAAATCAAGTAAGGCTCAGACATGGGATCTTGATTTTTGTAGGAATGAGGTTGGTAGTGGATTATTATGATGCTTGAATTTCACTTTGCAAGAATGCAAATACTTTTTGGTGCTTGACCTGCAATGGGACAATGTGATGCTAGATTCTGGAGCTTTTGTTCATTTATAGTTTTTAGTACCATTTGGATTACATTTGTAAGAACCCTTTATATCACTTGAGGACATGAGGGGAAAAACGTTTAATAACCATTCTTTATTTGTTTTAGTTTTATTGTTTAATTGTCTATTCTAGCTTGAGGTCCTACCTGCTTTGCTAAGTTCAGTGTGATCCTGGTATTTTGCAATGCAACATCATGTTAGTAGTTAATTTAAGAATATACCTATGAATTGGTGGATGATTTGGATGGACTAATCCTGTAACAGTCAATAAATTACCTTTTTATAAACTGTTAATTTGACGTTGGGAGTGAATGCTGTGTTTGTTTTGCTCATGTGGATGGGTGGAGTTCTAGTTGTCAGTTGGACTAAAATTTTTAAACAGTTCTTTTTTGCTCCTTTTTTGTGTCTTTAGAGTTTTGGTTTCTTTTGATTTGGAGAGTGGATGCTTATTAGTCTGTTTGAATCAGAAATTTTTATTATTCCAGTACTTGCAGTGCATGTCCTGATGTTATCCCATCATATGTTGTTTGCAAGATGCCAATGTTTCTCATTAGAGTTTCTTATTCATTCCAATTCAGTGTGTTCAGTTGAATGGTAAATGTATCTGGTAATTTCCTTACCCCTACTCCCTTTTGCAGATTTTCTCCATGGTTTCTTATATGTATGTCGATGAATGTGTTGCTTGTGGCATATGTATTTGAATTTTCCAACTATTAGCTGAAGTTCTGAAAAATGACTGTGTAGTGGTCGGTAAGTTCTGTGTATTCATTGTGTGAGTGCATTCAGTTTTACAAAACAAATATGAATTACAGAGGATACAGGATATACAGTAAGGACCTTAAATTGTGTGCCTGGCTAGAGGATACAGGCAACCCTTGCCATTTCCGTCTGTGACATTTTTAAATGATCAGTTGTGGGTAACCCTCTTTTGAAACTATCATAGAAGAGTGTGACTATCCATGCCATTTGTATGGCAGAGTTTGATCAGTATTTTACTGTTGCAGTTTTTATGAGAAATATATACAGTAGCAACCTCTTAGAGAAATATCCATTGCAATTTTTTTCTTTGTTGGAACAGAAACGAGCTGCGGGGTTGAAGGTATTGTCAGTATCCATTTTTTTAGTCCAGGTAAAGTGGGCTCTGACTTTTGGCACAGTATGATCTTCGTACTTACAATATGACTTATAAGAGAAGTTTCCTTTGTATTTTTTCTTTCTTTTGAGGGTACCTTCTCTATCTACTATCAGATCATCAGTTTCCCTACCATTTTTGGTTCATGAGAAGCTTAGAACAACTTACCTAAAGTCTTGATGGAACTGATAATTTTTTCTGGTTGTTGCTAGTCATCATGTTTGGGTTTGACTTGTGGTTGGGAAGGAGAGGTGGCAACCGAACCTTTGTAATCATATTAGCTTGTGTTATTTGTTAAGATTTGCCATTACACCAAAACCCGCAGGTGTTAGTAAACTTCCAAATCAGCAACATCACCTTGAGTGGGCGGTTAGTCCATGAGAGGAGAGGTGCGGCGGTTAGTCCAACACCCCCCTCCGACGTAACTCGAGGGAATTGAACCTGGGCCAAGGCTCTGATACCATGTTAAGATTTGCCATTACACCAAAACCCGCAGGTGTTAGTAAACTTCCAAATCAGCAACATCACCTTGAGTGGGCGGTTAGTCCATGAGAGGAGAGGTGCGGCGGTTAGTCCAACATTATTTTGGGTTCTTTCTTACATCAGATTATAAACTACGGTCTGGCTTTTTCATTTGATAGTTAAAAAGGATTTTATATTAAAGGCCTGCTGAAAATACCGAAGGTTTCACTTTTGTTTTGTTTCTTGCTTTTTACAAATTCTTCTTGAATTGCAGACCACCCTTGCATCATTCCACAGGGCATTCGAGCCCTTCTCAATCCCACAATTGACAATGACGATCTTGATGATCTCACAAATTAAATTTTATGGGCCGCCGCCTCCTCCTAAACTTGCAAGTGAACTTTGTAGGTTCCTTTGGTCCACAATTAGGCATGGAAGGCTCTGTTAGTTTACAACTGAGTTTTGCTTATCTTGTCACTTCACAATTGGTTTATAACTTGTAATTTGTTCCTTTTTATACCGAAAACAAATACTAGTTTGCAAATCCAGCCTTGACAATGTCCCTTTTTGCAATGTAAATAACTATGTAAATTGTTTGTTATCGATAAGTTTGTTTCGAGTTCATCAAATGACAACAGATGGAACGTCTAGCTTAGTGGTTGCTTTTGCCCTTGTTGAAAATCCTCTTTGTTTCTTCTGTCTAGATATTGCTGGTTTGAGTTCATCAAATGACAACAGATGGAACGTCTGGCTTAGTCTTTTGCCCTTGCTGAAAGTCCTCTTTGTTTCTTCAGTCTAGATATTGCTCGGTTGCCAGGTTAATAAGCAATTGTCGTTTCAAGGTCCTCTTAGATCCTTCGAGATTCTTGACTCTGTCTGAATTCGTGTTAAGACCTGCTTTTATTGGTATTATCGACAAAGAATTCAGAAGGACTTCCTCTTACGATCATTGTCTCCTTTACTGCCACCACTATTTTGAACCACACTTGCTTATTATCCCCAGCTTAATTGTGTGAGTAGTTACACACTAACCTAGTGATTAATTTTCCTAAGTTTGATAGTCGAAGGTTGAGGGTGAGGGTACTATCTAGAGATGGAATATGCTCTTGAGAGTATTTCCTAAAAAATAGGGCACCTCCTATAAAATAAGGTGCATTCCCTCTAGTGGGAGAGACAACTCATGCATTAACAATTGTTTTTTATCACAAGGAGGGTGCATATCTCATGCGTGCATGCCTCTCTCTCTCCTCCACTGCGTGTGAACTCAATTAACTGTTAGTTGGCACGATAGTTGACTTAGACAAGGTGGGAGATAAACTCCAATTTACGTGGGTGAGTGTCTATTATCCCCAGCTTAATTGTGTGAGTAGTTACACACTAACCTAGTGATTAATTTTCCTAAGTTTGATAGTATAAGGTTGAGGGGTTGAGGGTGCTATCTAGAGATGGAATATGCTCTTGAGAGTATTTCCTAAAAAATAGGGCACCTCCTATAAAATAGGGCACTTCCCTCTAGTGGAGAACAACTCATGCATGCAACAATTGTTTTGTGCTTAAGGAGGGTGCATATCTCATGCGTGCATGCCTCTCTCTCTCCTCCACCGCGTGTGAACTCAGTGCTTGTTGTTTGCTTTGATAGTTGACTTAGACAAGGTGGGAGATAAACTCCAATTTCTGTCAGTGAGTTTCTAGATCACTACTAGATCACTACCAAGTCGAATTCTCTATATCACTCTAGATCACTACCAAGTCGAATTCTCTTCGTCATGCAACGATCTATGGTGCATTGACCTATTATTAGGGTTTCTTCTTGTATTTATTACACACCCATGTAATACAATTTGCACATTAATTCTCAATTATTTCTCTCATTCTTGCTTCTCTCTCTTTGGTTCTTTTTGCAAGCTTTGTGTGAATTTCTCTAGCTAGGTTCTATGTGAATTTCACATGGTATCAAAGCTTTGTTGCTAGGAGAAAGCACATAAGCACTTTATTTGCAGGTTCTCGATTGGAAGATTGCGCAATTAGAAAGAATGGAATTATTGTTGTCAGCACTTCTTATGCCGCACACTTATTTTGAATGGAAGCCAAAAATTCTTCTTCTTCTCGGAAGAAGAGGCGTATATCAAATAACCATGGCAACAAAAGCAAAGCCTAATTCTCCATAAGAGAGAACAATTTTCTCAACAGACAAGATATAGGTCTCGAACTTATTTCCATGTCTGTTTCTCCTAAATGGTAGTGTCATGTAGAGGAATCATCACTCTCAACTCCAGATGAACTATGGACCAAATTGGAGGCTTGATTTTCTATGAAAGAAGATTGTGAAGAATGCATGTATGATATTGACAAGACAATGCCAACATAAAAGCCACCAGAAGAACGAACCTCCCTGTTTGAAGAGACTTTCCCATTTCGGGGGCCACATGCAGAGACTTGCATACATGTATCTATGCATCCTTT
This sequence comes from Picea sitchensis, assembly GCA_010110895.2. Classification (NCBI taxonomy): domain Eukaryota; kingdom Viridiplantae; phylum Streptophyta; class Pinopsida; order Pinales; family Pinaceae; genus Picea; species Picea sitchensis. Next base: position 54,329 of record SNQJ01S0042567.1, read on the forward strand.
TGTTCCATTCATTCAAGATGATGTCTACTATATTTTAGATCTGTTTTTCAAATCAGTTTTAGACGATATTGAGCATACAGATCAAAGACCCAAATGGACATAGTCCATTCTATCGACAACCAATTATCTTACAGATGATCCTGCCGATCATAGAGGGACGGGATTCCAATTTGAGGGAGATCCACATGTGCTCACAACCACAAAGCTAATAATGTGCATGCATTGCTACATAGTTCTTGCATTTAACCCTCAGGCCTATGCAGAGTTTGAAGCGAATTTGTATTGGAAAATTTATGTGAATGAAGGGGATTTGGATCTTCTTCTTTCTAATAAGAGAAATTGAATATATGCGGACATCTCACTAGTGCATCAACTTCATCAAATCCGTATAAACATCTACATCTTCAACAAAATCTTCACCGAGCATGACCTTGCACATTTGCTTGGTCTCCTTGGAGTGAAGGACACAGTTTCTTTGCAGTTGTCTTTCTTTCCTTCTTCATTTTTGATGCATTGTATTTTGAGGGGGTTTCCCATGAGGTTTTTTCTATTTCCTCACTTTATTAGTGTTCATTCATTTAGATGCATTGTAAAATGGGTACCTAACATGAACTACAAAATGGGTACCTAACATGGCCTTGTAGTCGAGACCCTTTCTTTATTTACACCATAGTAGTGTTCAGGGGGGTGTTGGAGTAATTATAGTCACTTAGTGATTAATTTTCCTAAGTTTGATACTCTAAGGTTGAGGGCACTATCCAGAGAATGAATATTCTCTCTAGAGTGTATTTCCTAAAAAGTAGGGCGTCTTCTATAAAAGAGGGGTGCCTCCCTCTTTAGTTTGACTTCAATTAGGAGTTCAGTTAGACTAGTGGAGAGTTTAATTAGATCAGTGGAGGGCAACTCATGCATCCAACGATCGTTTTTCTCTCATGCAATAGTTGTTTTCATGTTTAAGAGAAGGAGGGCACATATCTCATGCATGCATCAATTGTTTTTCCCTCATGCAATAGTTGTTTTTTTCATGCTTAAGAGAAGGGGGGTGCATATCTCATGCATGCATGCCTTTCTCTCTCCTCTACACGTGTGAACTTAGTTAACTGGTGATTGCTTTGATAGTTGACTCAAACTAGGTGGTAGATAAACTTTGGTTTTTGTCAGTGAGTGTCTATATCACTCTAAATCACTACTAAGGTGAATTCTCTTGGTCATGCAACTATCTCATTCTTGCTTCTTTCTCTCTGGTTATTTTTGCAAGCTTTTTGTGAATTTCTCTAACTAGGTTCTTTGTGAATTTCACAAATTATTGAAGTGTCTCCTCTTTCATTCTAGCTAAATATTGACATATAAATGCCAAATTGATTTCCTATTAGTGGCTAAGGTTCTTTAATTTATAGAGAGCTACTAGCCAATCCATGTGGAGAGTTGCTTTGAAGTTCTGCCACGACTTCCACTTTTAGCAAATATTGATTAACTGCTATGACTATGGACTTAAACTTGCACTGACAATCCCAGACTCTTACTTTTATGGGTTTCTCTTTATGGCCTTAGATCAAAACTTTTCATAACCACAACTATAATGATTTCAATAAACCATCATGTTACTACACTTGTGTACATGGATGGATTGGACTTGAAGATTGATCTTGCTAGATATAATCGATGATTGGAACCTATAAAATTATTCAAATTTTGTTTCTTTTTCTATCACTTAATGTTTTATAATCATGTATGACTATTTACAACTTGTGTGGAGGGGTCCCTTTTCCCATAAACAAAAGGGTTTCATACACCATTTTGTTGTATGACTTAGTTGTAACTTTAAAAATAAATTATTATTATTATTATGTTTTCATGTACATCTTACAACATTTATTTATCTCAATATCCTTAACCTATTCTATGACATGTAAATATTTTAATTAATAACTCACCCAACGATAGAACATTATGAGTAGATGAGAAATATTTGAGATAGAATATAATGAGTAAATGAAGAATATTTAGAAACGTAAGCTTGAAATGGAATCCTTCTAATACTCTTTTAGATTTCCAAGTAGGTATTTATCACCACGTTTTGTTATAACATGGAAGCTTTGTTTGTCCTATTGCCTTATTTTATCTTTGTTTTTATCTTTTTACTGTATTAACATTTTATATAACTCACTTCACTAATGATCCTAGGTCAGTCCACTTACATTACACTATTTCTTTCCTATTTAACTTTGAAATTTGCTTTTGCTTCATCTTATGTTTATTTAATTTGTTTTCTGAAGTAACTTTTTAGTTAGACATTTTACATTATGTTGCATTTTAACATTTTTAAACATATTGTATGTTGAATTTATTGGTTTGATAGCTTTAACCTATGTTAAAACCCTATCAACGTATCTTAAGATTCACGTTGGCACCATTTTCATATTTTTACTTGAACTTCACTTTGCATTACTAACTTTTCACCGCCAAATAAGTCTAAAGTTGAGGATTTTAGCTTATTTAATTCCTATCTACAATGGACAATTATGATTATGATATGATTCATAGCGATCGATGCTTTCGTAATTTACTGGTCAGATGAAGTATGCAATTATGATATTTGGCTATGATCTATCTTTTGTGGGATTTTTTTTTATTTTTTTTATTATATTTTATTTTATTTTTTGGGGCTATGATCTATCCTTAGTGGGATCGTGACAAAGGACAATTTTGACTTGTGACCTATAATAGTGATAACTGATCATCACTGCAGATCATCAAGGACAATTTTAACTTGTGATTTATAATAGAAATAATCGATCTGATCATCATTGTGATTGTATAAATATTTATTTTATAAATATAGTTATTAATTTGATGATAATTTTTTAGAATGTTTTTTTTTTTTTTTACATGTGATTATATTACAAGTGGTGTTATTATTAACATTTTTATTTAAAGTTAGGTTTTGATAGTTTGGATATTTTTTTTTCATAATAAGGAAAAACCTACTTGGTCTTTCTAGTATTTATTGAGACATTCTCAAGACCCCAATATGTAGCAGCATTATTATGTGTAGACAAAACTTAGTCACTTGAAATAACTTGTGGGTGATCTGTAAAGGGGTAAACTTCTACTCCTACCAAATGCTTCTGGATCTTGTGTTGTTAATTTGTTTCTTTATATCCGAGAAAGATGAGTTTTTATCCATTTAGAAGAACCTTAGGTCATGCTCCAAAACCAAAAAATAGTTATAACAAAGATTGCATTCTCAAGTAAACCAATATTCCATAGAGGTCATCACTAAAGCTACCTCTAATGAGATTATGTTCTCAAAAGTAACACCTTGCCTTAACCTCACACACAAATTTAAACAAAATCAAATACAAACACATGTCGTGACGGTTGCCTTAACCTCCACACAATGTCAAAACCTCCACACAAAGTGAAACACAAACATCTATCATGTGATGATTTAAGGTCATATTAAGAAAGGATGGATCTCCTTAATTATAAAGTGTCAACATTTTTTTAAAAGGTTTTTTATTTTATTTTGTTTCATATAAATATTTTTTAAATGTATTTTTTTAATATTTTTATTTTCAAAAATAAATTAAATGTTTTTTAAAACATAAAATTTGAATCTTTTAAAATTGTAAAAAATATTATTGTCATTTAATTTTAAAAAAAGTTAGGGATTTATTTTATCAAAGTTGTGATTTTTATTTAATTGTATGTAATTTTATTTAATTTTGGATGCCATATATTAAATACAATTTAAAATATTAATTGTAAACAATTGTTTATTTTTACTCTAATGCATAGTTTTTTTTGTAAATAAAAGTGGGTCCTTATATTAATTCCAATTGTAAGCTTACAAAAACTTGCAGCCTCTCTGCGTACACATAAATGCCTGCAATTGAAGGTAGAACTACTGGTGACAGGATTAAATTGCTCTTCACGATTTTCCCAAAGTCTGAATCCTCGAAACCCTTGGATCATAACAGATCAGATCAACGGTCCATGTTGGCCAACAACCAACGACTGAGATCTTCTTCGTGACTTCGCGCTACGTGTTGTCGGAAGAATAACTTGCTCTCCTTTTTCAAAACTCGAACCTTCGAACTTGCATCAAATCGCTAGTTCACGTTTCACGACTCTTCGCTTCTCCCGATTTCGGGACTTTGCGTTTCGGGAGAATGAAGGACTAAGTGTTCCCCTTCTTCTGTTACCCGAACTTCCGAGTCCTTCAGGACCATATCAATTATTCGAGTCTCTTCGTGCTCCAACGGTCTAGATCCTCTCTCGTGTTTCGGGTCACTACGCGACTTTGGAAAACAACTTCTTCCATGCCTCAGACTCCCGATTGTCGAGTTCCCGAGATCTTCTCGCGTCAGATCAATGGGACCAGATCAACGATCTAGATCTCCTCGTGCTCCAACGGTCCAGATCCTCTCTCGTGTTTCACAACTTCGCGGCTTTGGAAAACATCTCCCTCCGTGCTTCGGACTCCCGATTATCAAGTTCCTGAAATCATTTGTTGTCTATCGATCTTTTGCACTAACGCTTGCGGTTGCCCTCTCTCCTGAGCTTTTGATCATTTCTGACTTGGAAGCTTTTTTTAAGTAATCAAAGGTGACACCCCGTCCGGGTTAGGGCCGTCTAGTTGGGCAAGCTCCTTGCATTGGAGCCAAAGGGGTGAGATTTTGGACTGCCTGGATTCATGGAGAATGATCTGATGCATGGAGTCAACCCCTGCATTGACCAGTTTGTCCACAACTTTGTTTGCATTTCGTTAAATGTGTGAGGCGGTAAGAGTTAGAGAGGGTCTAAGAAGTGTCTGGAAGCTGTAAAGAGGGTCAAGGAGGTGCCCATTGGGAGTGATTTTTCCCTAGATCTCTTCCATTCAAGATTTTTGTTGCCAAGTCTATTATGATTTTGGAGTCTCCTTCAATGATTAGACAGGTGAGGTTTTGATCTAGAGCTATTTGCACTCCTTTGATAAGACCCCAAATTTCTGTAGAATTGTTGGTGTCGCACCCTAGATTTTCTGCAATGAGGCTTTGAATTTGGCCCAAGCCTTTTTTTATGACCGCTCCATAGCCCGAGTGACTTGGATTGCTACTCTAATGCATAGTTGATAATTATTGCAAAATAAAATTAATTTTAAAAAATATATATTAAAATGTTATATATATATAGAAAAGTGTTTTTTTTAAATAATAATAATAATTTTTAACATATTTTTAATAAACCCTTTGTATGGGGTGTTATGTGATGGATACAACAACTTGTCAATTGAGAAGGTGGTGGTTCCAGGTGTCACTTCTCCAGTGCTAACCCCATGCATTGAGTACAAGTTTGATTATGAAGGCATTCAAGGAATTGAATGGGGGGAGATAGCTTGCACAATTCGAGCTCTTCATGCACAAAGTCGAATGATACTAGCTCTCATGAACAATCAAAGCATTGACGTTGTTGTACTCCTCGTTCATGCTGGTATGATGACCATGGGGAAGTTAAATTGCCATTCGAATTGGGCTGTGACTTCCAAAGCTTCATGGCTCCACTATATGCTCTGGTATACTCTGTTATTTTGCTAGTCTATTCACCCTGTATCTGTTAAGAAGGATTTCCCCCTTCTTTCGCGTTTCATTATGGCTCCTCGTGGGAGGCGGCCTAGACTTTCGCTTGTTGGCTCCTTGCAGGAGGCATCCTAGACTTTCGCTTGTTGGCTCCCCGTGGGAGGCGACCTAGACTTTCTCGTGTTGGCCCCTCGCATGCTACTAAGGCATCCCTTGAGGCAACAAAGTTCTATCATGAGTTTGTCCCTCAGGAGGATCAGGCTGTTATGCTCGCCCTGGAAGTGGAAGTGAAATTGGTTAGAGAATCAAGGTTTCACCAAAACTAAGGCTCTCAAACTTTATTGACATACAAAAACGATGGTGGCATTGGGGATGCCCCCCAAAGATCAAGATTTAAGATAGCTCAAGCAACACATGGAGACATTGGAGGATCATAACACTCAACTCATCACGATGGTCTCCTAGATTGCAAAGTGCCATGGTGGCTCCTTCCATGATCTTGTAGTCCCCTTAGGTTCCTCATTTTAATGGCTAACATGATGTCCAACCTTCTTACTCAAGCTCTATTAGTGTTTTTGTATGCCGAGAATACTAGAATTCTACTAGTTGTTAATTTGCATTGTTGGTCATCTAGGCTTATAGTTCTCAAATTGTTTATTTCTAAATTTTGGCATGGTTTCCCCACAAGGGCGGGCTCTTTGACTTGGCATCTTATGGTTTTAGAGGATTGTATGGGCATCTAATAACAATATTTAATGTTATTTTCCTAAAAGTAATAATTCACATAAAAATCAAAGCGATAAAATGAAATCATAAAGTAAACTCAATAACATGATAAACAACATATAAAAAAGATACATTTTTTTTTAACAAAAACTGAAGGATATTATATTAATGAAAAAAGTTTTTGGTCGAAGCACGTAGAGGAGTACAAAAGAGTCCAAAAAATTCCCAAAGGCTACTCTATAGAAGATACCCAAAATGCATAGATACAACATTAGTTACCTGGCGAGAGATTATCTTGAGGATCTGGTCTTCCATTTTGTTGTCATGTGTGGGCATGTTCAGATCAAGATAAGTTTGTTAAACCGTTGAAGAGGAGCCACCAAGGGAAGGAGTTTCTGCAATATCCATAGGATCTGGTGCAACCTGCATCTGCAAACTTTTCACCTGAGACCATATAACATCGACCTCATCATGTTGCTGACGCATAACCATCTTGTGTTGGATGAGTATGTACAAGGTGTAAGAGACCCTGCAGGACAGACTTTGGTGAGAAATTTGAAGTTGTTGTAGTTCCTTCCCCAAAGTATCTAGGGGGTCCTCTGGAGTCTACTGTTGTATTATGTTGCGAGGCATTGGGACAAAAGAAATATGATTTAATATATCGAGCCAACTTAAGAGAGTAGTTCTTGAGACAATCTTTCCCTTGTTGAAGGGTAGTACACACCAAAAAAGATATTTTGGATGCCTCACTAACACAATTTCCCAAAGTGTTGGCCCTTGACCAAGTTTTGAGGATCCTTGGTCATGTTTGACCTACTTTTGGGACTTCGAGAGGTTGTCGAAGGCAGAGTGCAAGTCGAAGCAGAGATCACGGGATCTTGGCCCCTTTTTAGGAATTTTTGGGCTTATGTAATGGATATGGGGATGTCAGCCCATGGAGTTACCCATGTTTAGGCCCTTTTTGTAATATATAAATAGAAGTCTAGGCAATGTAAGAAATGAGAGAAGGTTTTTTTTGGTACTGTGTTAAGTGCTAAGTACAGATTGTAAATGCTTCATGCATGCTATGTTGAGAACTTGCAGAGCTAAGTGCAAGTGACTGTAAGAGACTGTGTAAAGGCTTTGTGTTGTGACCTAGCTCGTGGAAGGACGATCTAGCGAAGTGTGCATGGATCTCCTGTCATATGCAGAGTAGGATTTTGAGGCTCTGTGCATGTAGTTGATTGACCGAAGATAATAAAAGAGAAGAAGAGTTGGTGGATGTAGTGCCAGGATGGAGGGTGAACCACGTATATGTTGTGTTATGGTTGTTTTGTGCATTGTGACTATTTATTGTTCATATGATTAATGCAATAATGTATGTTTAGATGCATTTGATATAGTAGCTTAGTGCTTAGTAATGTGAATAAATGCTAGATCTAATCTATTCCCTTATGCTAAGTGCATCTATATGTTAGATCTGGTTGAATACTGTGCTTCTCTGTAATTAGGGTTTTCTCTGCGAAGTGAATATTGTGAACTATAACTGCTAAGTGCTTTGTTAAGGTGTTGTAATCATAGATCGATGTTCCAGTTAAGGTTGCAGACATCTAAGTCCTGCAACCACCCATACCTATACCTCAGGTGAGACTTCATCTGCTTCGCAGGTGTTGCCAAAAGGGTCGGTAGTTAGGGTTTTGTTGATGCATTGTTGTAGCGTTGAACCCTGGGTCTGCCCCTATGCCAACAAATGGTTTCGTTGCCGGGACCTGAAACTATGATTGTTGGGAACTGAAGAAAAGAAAGCTATGTGCATAGATCTGTTGCTTTAGTGCGCATTAGTCTACTTGACTTGTGAAGCTCTGTGCTAAGAAGAAAAGTCAGATATGAAGAAAAGAGGTAAGATCTTAAAGCTTTTTTCTTTGTTAAAGGTAAGAACAATGAAAAGTTTTGATTGAAAAAGGTAAGATAAGTGGAAATTTTTGTTTCAAAAGTATGGATCTAGGTATGTTTGATAAATTTTGTCATAACTTGGAAAATACGACATAGTTAGATGAAATAAGGTTTGATATGAGTAGATCTGATAGAAATAATGAAATATATGTTTTTCCTATGCATATAAAGAATGTTTGGACTAACAAATGGATGCAGGACCCTAACAATATTTTTTTGCAAATTAACTACTATGAACCTAGTGCGCAGTACAGGAAAGGTTGGGGATCATTTGAAAGAAAAAGAAGATTAACCCTTTGTTATAATTGCAGAAGACCGAGACATCTTGCTAAGGAATGCCCTAGTAAAAGACCTAGTTGTCTTTGTTGTCAAGCTATGGATCATGAAGTTTTGGATTTCCCTAGAATGATTGCTAAGGTTGAAAGAATGAATATGAGACAAGAAAACCCCGAAAAAGATCAAGAAACTAAGACCATGGCAGAAACCCAAAAATAATCAGAGAATGTATTGCTACAAATGAAAGACACACTAAATGATCACAGAAATATCAACTTATCAGAGATCTTCAAAGAAAAAGAATGCATAGAAACAAGAATAGGAGACTTCGACATTGACTGTGTTCTGGATGAGGAAACACAGGTGAATATCATGACAGAAAGAACTTGGGAAAATTTGGGAAATCTTGCTATGATTCCTTCATTAGGAGGAATATGATTATTTATAGGAAAGTTGATAACCTTATGTGGAAGACTCACCCAGATATCTATGAGTTCTCATGGAACTACGACAGAGGAAGATTTTGAGGTTGTTAAATTTATTGAGAACAACGCCCCATTTGCTATATTACTAGGAAAAACTTAGATTGAGAAAGATCAGGGTAGAAGAAAAGAAGAGGAAGTCTTAGAACAAAAGAAGCAAGAATTAAAAGATTTCATGACTAGGAGGATAGTGCACTTGATTGAAGAACATGAGAACATATCAAAGCTGTTCAAAACTAGAAACTTGGATGTCGAAGTTGAAAGAACACAAGAAGACTCACCGAAGAGTAGAGCACCTACCCCAGACAGAGAAGAAGTATTGGCCTTGAACCCTACGAAAGACCATCAATAACGCGAAGTTACTATGTTAAAAGGAGATAAGAATCAAAATGGAAAGAGGAATACCCAAAAGAAGATTACAGGGAAGAAGGCTAGAAATCTCAGTAAGAAGAGAGAAAAGATAGAAAAGTTGCAGAATGTTCCAAAAGGGACTTCGCAGAAGGAAGGTTTGCAAAACTGGAACTTCACTAAGATATCAGAACAACGCAACCTGGAATTTCGCCACGACAAATCAATATAGTCGTTGAAAGCATTATAACTGTTAGCCCGATGCCCTAAATGGTTAGAACAACAGTTATGGCTAGAAAGCTCACCATCAGACCGTTGGGACCATGTCGCAACGGACATAACCACATTGATGAAGGTCTCTCGTCCGTTGGAGAGATCCGTTACACCACTGTCTACTTATTGGTTGACTGTTGCACCGAAAACACTTTTGCGAATTGTATCCTAGCCAAMTCATTGCTACCACGTTGTGTTTATTGAGATCRACACYTGTTCTATTGCTTTGAGCACTCATTCATCCCCCTGAGTTATCCGATCTAAGCGTGCATGTCAGAAAAGATCAAYGCCGTAGAGAAAGTCATCGAAGAAGTTCTAATCGAYCTTATGGCTAAGAAGGTGATGTCCGTCAGAGCTCAAGCCTCATTGACGAGAGGAGTGCAAGCCTCCCCATCGACTGTTCGTGGATCCGGACCATCCTGACCTACAACAGAGAAAAGAACCAAGCATCAAGATGACTTGGCAAACACGAAGTTAATCTCGACTATCTTGCCCGACTACATCCTGCCTTTGGTTGGCACGGTGAGTCGTGACAGTGTCCCAATAGACTTTGATTACACCATGGTTACTGCGTACCTCTTGAAGGGGATACATGCAATTAGAACACAACAAGATAAGATCACAACATTAAAATTCAACGACTTCAACCTAGGGGACCGCAAGAACTACATCATGCTCACTCCTTACAAGTATTTGATTAGGACGAAGGGGGAGAATTCGAAAATAATCCCTGAGCCATGGACTATGAACCTCGCTCAGTCCACCCTCTTGAATGTGATGAAGATTCCACACTTTGGAAGGCACCAGGAGGTTAACGTGTATGTTAAGCTCCTACTATCATGTTACCATGGTGGCTATCTATGGCTAGACTGACGCATCACAGTCGATCTGACGATGATCCATAGGATCACCAAATTGAGCATGCAGGGACCCGACCCACAAGACTTCTACCCAGGGAAGGCTACAGATCATGCATTGGCACAGAGGATCAAAGACACATATGGCGATGTAGAAAATGGGATGCGAGGCTACAAGGTAGCTTCCATCCAGAATGACATAGTGCGCCTAGCCTGGTAGCTGATCATAGGAAAGATCGTGAGAAAGAACATACCTACACAGGTCACAGGATTTGTTGTTGACCTCGTTGGGAAATGTGTAGAAGGACTCCAAATGAACTGGGCGAAGTACCTAGTCAACCAGCTGGAATTGGATTGTCGTGAAGCTCAGGATCAGGGCTATGAGTTCCACTTTAGTTGGCTCCTGATCCTCATAGCGTTTACTGCTTGGGAGATGCTGGAGGGTGCGACCTTCCCGGACATTGAGCCGTTCGAAACGCTCGCTGTGAAGTTCACCATGCTTTGGTACTCGAGCGATATGGGAAAACAGTGGCAATCGAATGGAGTATTCCACACGTACTATCTGCATTTGAAGAGGGCTATCGAGGTTGTCCCTCACATGACGCCGAACACCCTGCACTGGTTTAGACCTATCATGAAGTTCTGCGCAGATCAACACTTCATTTATATCACTTCGCGTGCAGATGAGCATAAAGAAGAGCTTCAGTCATACTATAAGCTCACAGAGGAGGACCTTGATGAGATAAATAAGGACTAGTTAGCAAACCTCCTTATCCCTGCTGACCCTGCAGAAATGTCTAATCCCGAACTAATTGGTAGCTCGGAGGCCACTCACAAAGAACACGACACACTTGGAACCAACATAAGGAAGAAGACTGAAGAAGTACAAAACCTGAGTAGTGCATCATATGCAACTACTTCAGTATCACCTGGACGAGGAGGTGATGACGAAGTATATAGAGAATAGACCAATGGAAAAGAAGATAAACAGAAGAAAGGAAAAGTAACCTCGCCTAGGGATCTTGTTGATGAGGCTGATCCCTCGAAGAAAAGAAAGGTTTCCCCCACGAAACCTACCTCATGGAAGAAGTCAAGAGGGAGAAAAACCATGATGCGAACCGTGCTCACGGTCGATGACTTCAACTTCATCATTGCATCTATAGCATATGCCTCGCAGGACATCTTGCAGAAACATGAAGCTAAGAAGGAGGAGATGTATGATAGAATCGAGGTTGAACTCAGAGGGGTACAACAGGTCCTTCAATCCAACCACGCAGTATCCACTGCGACCCGCCATCAAAAGCACCAGAGTTGGGAGATGAGCCTACCCAACTCGGCAGACTAGCTGATGCGACCAAAGCTAGCCTTCGTCGCACACAGGAAGAAACAGAATAGGCCACAGAGGCCCTAAAGCAAGTGCAAAAAGTAGTCATAGAGCAACATCGAGCTGTGCAGCAGGAGAAGGTTGCTCTCCAAACAAAGTTTGAAGAGGAGAAAGCACAAATCCAGCAAGAGAAAGAAAAGTTGTTCACAGAGCAGTTCAGAGTCAAAGAAGTAGTCAACAGAGCACTTCGCTCTGTGACAGGCTTAGAGAAAAAAGTGGAAGAACTAGTAGAGCATCAAGTAGCACAGCTTGCGGAAGCTATCCAACAACTTTAATAGAGAATCACAGATCTGGAGCTACAAACAATGCCCAACACTTCGCAGGATGTACGAGATCAAAGAGAAGCAATTGCTCAAAGCACGGTTGAGAGAATCAAGGCCCTCACCATGGAATGTAAACATATAAATGATTGCAGTGCCCAGACTTATGAGCGACTCATGAGGATCCTAAATTGAAGGCACTAGAGTCACAGCTCCAAGAGGCAAAGAAGCAAGCAGAAACAATACATGCACAGTTAAATCCCCTGTCAATAGTCGAGAGGATGAAGCGATCCCAAGAGAAACGCACTATCCAACAACAGGTCCACACCATTCAGAGAAAAGTCATGGAAGTGACTCAGAGGCTCCAACCAATCCAGTACGAGGCTTGCCAACTATTCGTAGAGATTGAAGGCCGAGGAGAAGAACTGGAACAAGTCGTCACTACAATTGAACAACGCTTAGAGGGACCTGTCAGCGAAGTAGTTATCCAAGAGTTCGTCGAGCAGGAGGCCTTGGTGCAGCAACGGGTCGAAGCATCTCGAGCCAAGCTCAAGGATTTTGAAGCAGAGCTACCTAGATCAGAGTGACTCAGGACGAGTCACAGGTGAGTGTTGGCGGCTTGTTGCCCCTTGACCAAGTTTTAAGGATCCTTGGTCATGTTTGACCTGCTTTTGGGACTTTGACAGGCTGTCGAAGGCAGAGCGCAAGTCGAAGCGGAGATCACGGGATCTCAGCCCCTTTTTAGGAATTTTTGGGCTTATGTAATGGGTATGGGGATGTCAACCCATGGGGTTACCCATGTTTAGACCCTTTTTGTAATATATAAATAGAAGTCTAGGAAATGTAAGAAAGGAGAGAAGGTTTCTTTTGGTACTATGCTAAGTGCTAAGTATAGATTGTAAATGCTTCGTGCATGCTATGTTGAGAACTTGTAGAGCTAAGTGCAAGTGACTGTAAGAGACTCTGTAAAGGCTCTGTGATGTGACCTAGCTCGAGGAAGGAGGATCTAGCGAAGTGCACGCATATCTCCTACCACATGCAGAGTAGGATTTTGATGCTCTGTGCATGTAGCTGATTGACCGAAGATAATAAAAGAGAAGAAGAGTTGGTGGACGTAGCCCCAGGCTGGGGGGTGAACCACGTATATGTTGTGTTATGGCTGCTTTGTGCATTGTGACTGTTTATTGTCCATATCATTAATGCAGTAATGTATGTTTATATGCATTTGATATAGTATCTTAGTGCTTAGTAATGTGAATAAATTTTAGATTTGATCTATTCCCTTATGCTAAGTGCGTCTATATGTTAGATCTGGTTGAATACCGCGTTGCTCTGTAATTAGGGTTTTCTCTGCAAAGTGAATACTGTGAACTATAACTGCTAAGTGCTCTGTTAAGGTGTTGTAATCACAGATCGGTGTCCCAGCTAAGGTTGCATACATCTGAGTCCTGCAACCACCCCTTCCTCTACCTCGGGTGAGACTTCATCTACTTCGCAGGTGTTGTCGAAAGGGCTGGTAGTTAGGGTTTTTTTGGTGCGTTGTTGTAGCGTTGAACCCTGGGTCTGCCCCTGTGCCAACACAAAGGAATTCAAATTCCTGGTAAATCCAATTGATACCAATGCGCTTCTGCCTTGTAACACACCCACGACGAGGCATACAATTTTTTGTCCTCCTTACAGGACAAATTCTCTATTGATGGTTTCTAATTTGGAAATTCGTGGTACTAGTCCGACCTCTCGGTCAAGGATCTATGATTCTGAAGCCAAACGAATCTCTGAGACCCTGATGGTCTCGCTCTATAATTAAACACAGACCCTTTCGACTTTTAGGTGCAGGTCTAATGGTACCCGCGACCTTCATCTTCGCGCCTATGAAATATCAGAGTCTGGGAGCTAGCTCTTTTTTTGATAAGCCCCTTCCTTGATATGACCTTGGGCAGTGGCCTTATGTAACCATGCGATAGAGAGCACGACCAAGGGTGGTTTGGAACCAAACTACTTTTCGCCTCGCAATTCACCTTGAGCCTCCACGTGTCCTTTCTCGAAAACTGGGGTTTGGATTGCGGCCCGCCCTCAACTTTTTAAAGTCCGCGCACCTCCGATCCCCAAAATGCTACAGGACCGTCGATCTCCTGAACTTAATGGTACTATCTGAACTAACGGTTCATATATTCCCCTCCTAAATCAACGAATGTGATCTCCTTCATGATTTCAGACTTCGAACTTTTCAAATCTCAAACCTTGCTTTCCTCCATACATCAATCTTTCGGAGTTGATGATCTGCAGACACCTTTCCTCCTAAATCAATGACCCTGCATCTACTTTGAGTGTTTGACCTTTCAATTAGATCAACAGTGATGTGGCCCTCTTCTCGATCAACGGTCAATATCTCCTTCGGGTCTTCGGACTTCTGAGATCTCAAATCTCAAACTTCACCCTTTTTCCCAATGGCTTTTATCCGAAGGCTATAATCCACTTGATCCGACGATCAAGGATTACTTCAGGTCTTTACTCGGAGTCCACAGATTCACGCCACGTGTTCTCCGGATCTGACGGTTCAGATCTACTTCAAACGATCCGACGATCGACGTTTACTTCGGGTCTTTGTCTGGAATCCACAGATTCATGCCACCTATCCTCTGGATCTAACTGTCCAGATCTACTTCAAACGATTAGACGGTCGACGTTTTCTTCAAGCCTTTGCCTGAAATCCACATATTCACGCCACGTCTCTTCTGGATCAGACGGTCCAGATTCACCTCGGATGATCCGACGCTTGAGATTTACTTTTCAGACGATCTGACGATTGAGATCTACTTCGGATGATCGAACARTTGAGATTTACTTCAACTCTTTGGCTCTCCAGACTTCGGGAGTCTCAAATCTCAACCGAAAACTCTCGAACAGATTTCTCGAGAGTTAATGATCTGTCGCCATGTGTCCCTCTGAATCTGGCTGTCCAGATTCACTTCGGGTCTTCGGGGTTCGGGAATCTCAATTCTCAACTGAAACCCCGGTGTGATTCACCTAGAGCTTGCGATCTATTAACGCGTGTCCTCTCTAAATCAATGACCCTTGTTTCCTTCGGGACTTTGGCCTTCGGAGATCTCAGATCTTAGTTTTCCTCACTCTCTGTTTCTCCTGGAATGGTTTTACTGGAGTCCATGATCTGATGACATGTGTCCTCCTTCAGATCGACGACTCCCAGTTGCTTCGACTGTTTGGGTTTCAGCAATTTCAAACTCTTATCCAACGCATTCTCCCGAAATGTTTTCACCCGGAGTTCACGATTGGTCGCCACGTGCCCTCTGGATCTGACGGTTGAGATTCACTTTGGCTCTCCAGCTCTCCGGGCTTCGGGAGTTTCAACTCTCGATTGAAACTTTCAAAGTGATTTCTCCGGAGTTACTGATCTGCTGACACGTGTCTCCTAGCAATCAATGGCTAGGATCTACTTTGGGTCTTCGGTGATTCCTCTCTTTCCTTGACCACAAGTTCTCGCTCAAGAGTTTTAGATCTTGCGCCACTTGTCCCTCTTGGCGATGAACGGTCCCAATTCACTTCAAGAGTTCAGGACCTTGGCCAGTCAACCCTCCCATGCACACCAACGTTAAAACTCATGCACCTTACCTTAGATCGAGCGACTAACATCCCTTTGCACTCAGATCCGATGGTTAGGATATGTTCCTTCCTAGCGCTTCTCCTCTGCTTCCCTGGACACTAATCTAATGGTCAAGGCTTCTCCTCGCAACCGATTTGATGGTTGTTTTCGCTCCTCCTCCTGAGCTTCTGATCTCTTCTTACTTAGAATATTTACTAAGGGTTCAAAGGACTCGACCCTTGCCCCTCCTACGGGTCTGTCTCTTGGACTTCATCTGCACGCCTGAAAGTGTTATCTCTTATGAGCTTGATCTCTTTGAGGATTTCTATTTCCCACACACTCCTTGCGTTTCAGGGATCTCATCAAGCTCAGATCAAAGATCGATGATGATCGACGATTCACAGTAATTATGGGGTCCCACCTCCGCAATCTGAGAAGTGCTCGCTCGAATCTAATCAAATCCTAGTCATTGATCATCCATCCCCAACGAGATCAACGACGTGGGTTGATTGCGGGCCGTGAACTAGAAGGTCCGCTAAATTAACCTTCATACTCCACAATGATTCCCAACCGTCGATTAAATCAAGTGGCTGGTGTTTGATTCAGTAACTCCAGTGAGTATTTGAGTCGATCCGATGACCGGGATGACCTCTCCTCCCGTTAAGCATATCGCATCCATCTCCACTGTCAGATTCTTAAGTCATGGGTAGTTCTAGTGACTTGAATATTGTCTACCTCCTAGATTTGACGGTTGGGATGGTTCCTGGGCATCCTCAGATCTAAGTCTCAGAGTTAACTTTGAGACTTTGAGACTTCGGGACTCGCGAAGTTCGAATGACTCCAAGGGTTAACTCCCATGCTCTTTCCCATATCCAATGGTCACAACAGACCGTGGCTTCTTCCGAACAGATTTTGTCTATTCGTCCTCCAAACAAGGGAACCTTCCCTTTCGATACTTTAGCCTTGCTACTCTTCATGAGCTTTGTTAGCTCTGAAAGGCTTAAGAGCTTTCTCTTGAACTTAACGCTTGGAAGAATCCTTACATGCACCCCTTACACTCATTCGCCAACTCTAGAACTTAAGTGATTCTAGGTCTCTGCCTACCTCACAGAGAGCCTATGCATATGTGCACTATCTCTCTTGAGCTTTAATAGACTCCCTCCTCTAAGGGACTCAGAACGACTAAGAGTGTCGGCATGCATACATGAAACTGTGCCCAAGGTCGACGAACTCACAGTTCGTGAATCTAGCTTAAGCCACCACAGGGCGCAAGCATTTACGAATACAAAACATGTCCAATACATACTTTCTTAAATACACAATTTAAACAAGAATAAAGTGATACAGTATAACCATTAAGAAAACATACACATCCCTAGGTCATTCACAATATATCCCATTTCTTTACATAATTACAACTTAATTTCACAGGGTATGAGAATACTTATCTATTACAAGTTGCATCCAACCAATTGACTATGGGTGTGCACTTTTCCACCCAACCATAGGCTCAGAGGAATTCATTCTTAGCACTCTGGCCACCCCCGTGCCAAGCCATGATATCACTAGGGAATTTCTGCCATGTCTCAAAGAAACTCTCTTTGTCACAACGACCCTGTGAGGTTTATCAGATCTTCCTCAGTTTCAATCCCGCATTCGGGTCCTTCAGGACATGTTCTCGGCACTTCCTTTGGGTTCTCACATCTCCCTTATGAGCTTGTGCTCTCGTCCCCCCCGTGTCTCTTCTCTTGATGTGTCTCTGTATGTATCTTACCTTCCCTCCTCTGGAAGGTTTCTGACCTGTCTTGTTCCTTCTTTTAGAAGGAAGCTCGGGTTTGCAGGTATCTGTGGTACTTCAAGATGACCTCCTGCAGCTAGACCATGCTTCCATTCATGGGGGTGGTTGATGATTCAACCACTGTTCCTTTCTTTATTAACTGATTTCTTTCCTCTAGAGATATCATGGCTCGTACTTCAAGGCTTCACCCCCCAATAGTCAGTTATGGGCAGTTTAACAATAATACAATTACATTGTCCACATGCCTTAGCATGGTAATCCTATTTTATGATTAATTACAAGTTGGGGGAAACATGGGTGTTACATG